>PISX010019644.1:0-37649 GCA_004024625.1 Mellivora capensis
GCTAGTGTAAGATTCTCTTTGCCTTGAGTTAAAAGTCCTACAGGGAAGTCGAGATTTAATTGTCCCTAAGGATATCTTGTTATTTTATAGTGCTTGCTACTTATATATATGCACATATATCAAATGTTATATATAAGGATATGTCAAAAAATATCAGAGAGGATGCATTTTCTAGAAGCATTCTACATTTGGCATGATTATTTGTCAGCAACTAGTACTTCAACTTTGCAAAAACAGGAGCTTAGTCTTGTCAGTATATCCAGAAGTGATCAGGTTCAAAGTATTTACTCATATCAATTAAATTAATGAAATTTTTAGTCTCAACATATTTATCACCTTTTTCCAGAGCCCTTCCTTAACTCCACGAATCTGAATTAGCTACCCTCCTGGTGCTTCCCTAGCAGCCTGTTACTTATTCCTGTCTCAGCATTTACCATTCTGCATTGTAATTGTTAATTTATAGATCTTCAGGCTCTTTCCCTATAACTATGAGCTTTTTGAGGGTAGGCACTATATTTGATTTATTTCTGTAATAATAGTATCTGACACATAAGGAGACTCAGTGAATATTTGTCGAACATGAGTGAATGAATGAATAAAAATCTGATGCCAACTAATTAATCTGCTATGATGGATAAGTCTACCATGTGGGCAGAAAACCTCATGGCAATTCAACCAGTCTGTCCAGTAGAAATGTCTACTTGGGAAGCCAACTGATAGGCTTCTTCTAAAATCTCCTAAAAAGATTATGGAATGAACGGAGACTTGGAGTGAAGAAGTACAATGACCTTAACCACTAGTAACGTTAAGCCACAGTTGCCACCACTGCAGCCATCTCCACTAAGGATGGATTGCCTGTGAGAGTAGAATAAGTCTTGATATTCTTAATTTTTCTCTGGGCAATTTTTCAGTTTGCAGTAAATTATTTTTCTCTCTTCTTTTCTTAGATTTCAGATATACCAACATTATACCTTACACCAACATAACTTCTGTAATGAGTTATCACAAACTGCATGGCTTAAACCAACACAAACTTATTATTTTACAGTTCTGGTTACCAGGAGTCCAAAATTGGACTCATTGGACTAAAATAAGGTATCTTCAGGGCTCTGTTCCTTCTGAAGACTCTAAGGGAGACTCCATTTCCTTGCCTTTTCCAGCTTCTAGAGGGCAACGTCAATTCTCTACTTATGGCCCCTTTCTTCATATTTAAAGCCAGAACCTTAGCATTCTTAAATTTCTCTCTGACTCTGCTTCTGCCCAAACATATCTTTCTTACTTTTTATTTTTATTTGTTCTAAAGATTTATTTTATTTATTTCAGCAGAGGAGGAGGGGCAAAGGGAGAGGGAGAGAGATTCTTAAGCAGACTCTGCACTGAGCACAGAGGCCAACTCAAGACTTGCTCTCACCACCCTGAGCTCATGACCTGAGCTAAATCCAAGAGTCAGATGCTTAACCAATCGTGCCACCCAGGTGCCCCTATTTTTCTGACTTTTTAAAGGACTCTCTGATTACCCTGGACCCATGTGGATAATTCAAGATAATCTCTCCATATCAAGATTCTTAATTTAATAATTTCTGCAAAGTTCATTTTGCCATGCACCATATTCACAAATTGCAGGGATTAAAACCTGGACACCTTTGGAGGAACATTATTCTGTCTCCCATGACCCTTAGTAGTTTTTCTTTAGAAAGTTCAGCCCAGTTAAAGCCTTTGCTTTCGGCTCAGGTCATGATCCCAGGGTCCCGGGATCTAGCCCCACATCAGGCTCTCTGCTCCACAGGGAGCCTGCTTCCTCCTCTCTCTGCCTGCCTCTGCCTACTTGTGATCTTTGTCTGTCGAATAAATAAATAAGTAAATCTTTAAAGAAAGTTCAGCCCAATATGTAAGGGATTGAACTGTAAAGTGTATTGTTCTCTATTGATATTTGATCCTGCAAATATGCCTAGGACATTGTTTTGTTCCCCCAAATGAACAAAGAATTAGAGCAAGGGAAGTACATTGACCTTCAGTACTGATACCTTTAAGCTATGGTTGTAAACATTTACAAACTCTTTTCTAAGATGTCTAAAGAAAACTCACATTTTAAAAAATTATTGTTATTTAATAATGGTTATAATAATGGTAGTAATAATAATGATAATAAACTACTATCTTTGTCACTGAATAAATGAGACACTAGCCTAGGGATATTTTATCTCAGTTAGTACCTATAATAAAACAGAAGTTAGTTTCTTTATTTTGCAAATAAGGAGTCTGGAATTGAGAAAAATGTAAACACATGCTCAGAGCCACTTAGCCAATAAATAATGGAGCTGAAATTCAAACTGTCTCTTTCAAAACCAGCCATGATTTTTACTAGGTTGGGAGACGTAGATACATTACTTAACCTTGCTAAGTGTCAGATTGCCTAGCTATAAAATGGAAATAGTATCTATCTCACAAGAATTTTGTGAAAACAAGTGCAATGTTATATGTAGTGTATGTGAATACTTGACACAATGACTGTTATACAGTATGAGCTCACTAAATGTTACTTTTTATTTAAAAAAATTTTTTAAAAATTTTAAAAATAAAAAAATAAAAAAGTTTTTATTTTATTAAAAAAAAATAAAAATTTTATTTAGGAGCACCTGGGTGGCTCAGTCCTTAAGGGTCTGCCTTTGGTTAAGGTCCTGATATCAGGGTCCTGGGATCAAGCCCAACATCCGGCTCCCTGCTCCTGCTTAGTGGGAGGCCTGCTTCTCCCTCTCCCACTCCCCCTGCTGTGTTCCCTCTCTTGCTGTGTCTCTCTCTGTTAAATAAATAAATAAAATCTTTAAAAAATAAAAAATAAAATTGAAATCTTATTTCCTACCTCATGATATATTATACCAACATTTGGTGGTCATTTATCATTGTTTCATGGCTCCATAATACTCATTATATGAAATAAATTGGATATGTTTTAATACAACCGATTCGCCACAGTCAAAACGGAGACACAGAAAGATGGTGCTCCAACTATTGGCAATTTCAACTACTGTGACATAAAAAAAATATGTAACTGAATGGTAAACACACTGTTCATATAATACCGCATAGCGATGAGAACAATATTTTGTTATCTGTGTTTGTATGTGCGTGTGTGTTGGGGGGTTATATTTGGACTTATATGTAATGGATGATTCAGCGAGTCTGAGATCACATTTTAGAACTAACCCATAGATGTTGCTGCTAGATCACAGGAGTCATTACACTGAGGGTTTTCATTTGTTTGTTTGGCTCTCATTGTTGTTGTTTTTTCTTTTCTTTTTTTTTTTTTTTCAGGTAAAGCTCCTCAAACTGTCATTATTGATATGTGATCCTTTGGGTCATCACTTATATTTCTAACAAGAACTAGTGCTCCATGAAGATTTCAGGGTTAAAAACATTTTTTATTTATTTATTTAATATCTTTTTTTAAATGGTTGGTTTAGTGGCTGAAAAAAAAACAACCACATAATCCCTCACTTTACCTTTTAATCAACGTTGGGTTTCAGAAAAACAAAAAACAAAAACCCTGAAGATGAAGAAGAGTTGTTGTGGCAATTAGGTCAGCACAATCTTAGTTTTTGTCTTTGAAGCCAAGCTTAAATTGTATCTTTGATAAATAAGTAATGAGGTTTCACACACTGGTCTAAATTATCTAGTCATAATAGTGTTTGATAATAAAAGAGATGTCATTAATAATTGAGAATTAGTAATACCCAGAATGGCTTCTGATAAGCCAAACATTTAGTAGTTTGGTAGGATTTGGCATTGTGAGTTCAAATAGTCCTGCCAGGGATTTCCCTGATGGAAGTTGGTATCTAAATAGTTGAAACTTTTTGGCCTTCTGCAGAGGAGGGGAACAGTGGAAACACCAGGGGCTTCCCTCTTTTTTTTTTTTTTTTAGGTTTTATTTATTTATTTGAGAGAGAAAGACAGAGATAGCAAGAGAGAGAGCATGAATGGAGAGGAGTGGGAGAAGCAGGCTCCTTGATGAGCTGAGAACCCAACTTGGGTCTCGATCCCAGGACCCTAGGATCATGACTTGAGCTAAAGGCAGACGCCCCAGGGACTTCCCTGTTAAATGAATATGAGTTTGAAACTTGGGCTTGACTGTATATCTCTGAACTTCAGTTTTCTTATCTGTAAAGTTGGTGTGATGCTTCTACTTTATAGAATTACTAACTGAGAAAACACATGAAAAAGGGCCTAAAATAGGGTCTGGTATGTAGTAAGTGCTCATGAAATGATGGTAGCTCTTTTCATTGTTATTCAACAATCATATCAATGCCACATTTGGGGGAATACATGCATCTGTATTGCAGTTGTGAATACATTTTCAAAGTCACACTCATATTCATCAGAGTATATTGTAGGGAAAAGTACATAGTGATCTTACAGAGTTTGTGTTGCCAAGAAAGAATAAATGTTGAGGAGTCCCAGAATGTAAAGGCACCAGTTTTGATGATAAGAATGGCACAGTTATGTTTATGGGATAATATTTCAATTTCCTCACTGAGGTCCATTTCCCGAGTGTTTCTGAGTTCTTATTACAGTTCTACAATAAATGTGTACTCTGTTGAACCCGCTGAGTCAGACTTTTCATAAGGACGATCTATCACTTTAAGTTACCAGGCAGTCTAGCTCTGGGGCTGGAGCACGTGGCAGAGACAGATTGCTTGGTGGAGATGAGGATGACTTGGCCACAGAGGTCTCTCATCTCATCTGTTCTCATGAAAATATCTGTGACACTCTCTGAGAAAAGCCAAGAGACTTGGTCCTAAAAAAGCACACATAAGGCAGATTGCCTTTCCAGGGAAGGATCTAAGTGTCCCATTTAGCAGGCTGTGTTAGAGAAAGTTTGACTTTGACATTAAATCCATCTGCTTCACATGATCTTCACCTGGTTGTTAACACTCTTTACTCACCAACCTTTTCTCAAAATGTAATTCAGGGACATTTATTATGTGTCTACTCTGCCATATCCACTATTAGATCCTTTGCACGTATTAACTCACTCAATATTGAGGCAACCCTATAAAATATTACTGGGTATTCAGAGATGGATAAAGTGGTGGCCTTGTCTTTGATCAGTTAGTTTTCTGACTGCCCAAAGAGACCCTTGCAAAAGGCCCCTTCGTAGGAAATGGTGTTGCATGCGGCCTCACTTTTCCAACCAGCTACCTCTCTGCTCTATATCCCCACTACCACCACTCCTAGTCTTCAAGTTGTTATCAGAACCACGATGAGGAAGAATTTTAGAATGTATTGTAGGAGAATCTCTTCCGTTTCACTTGGTATAGGTGAGTTCTTCTCAGTTTCCTGTTTTTTTTTTCCTAACCATTCCAATTAAGCATGTATTCTTGACCTTCCTCCCACGGGGGTTCCTCCTGAGCTGTGAATGGTGATGAACTTACTTTTCTTTCTTACTTTTCTTTTACTGTGAGTTACAGTTTCTGTTCTCCTTTTCATCCCTTTAAATATTCACCTATATCCATGTCTTCCATTTCTACAAATAGGATCCTTAGAGGGCTAGATGTCTTGAAGTCCTCTGTAGTAAGGAAGTAAACACCTCTAGAAAATGTTCAGAGAATTTTAAGAAAATCATCTAAAATGGAGTAATTCAATTTACATTGAATTTTACAGATGAGGAAACCGGAAAGTGAGGCAGAACACCTAAGTTTATAGCACTGGGGTCAGAGCAGGATCTGATATCCAAAGTCTCCTGGGTATCAGTGTATTTAAAGCTTGGAAAGAAGTAGTCTATTTTTATTCCAATGGTCTTTCCACTGTATCATTTATTTCCCCTTAACAAATTACTTCCATAATAGCTTGATCAGGTAATTATATCACTGAGGACAATCTAGGAATTGAAATGTAATTTAGAGGACATTAGTTCAATTTTTATCATCACAAATAATAAAATCCCTTAGGTTTACATTGCACTGAAAGTTTGTAAGAATCTAAATATACATGACCATTTCTCACAACATCCTCATGATATACGTAAGTTATTTTTCTCCCAAATACATAGATGGGATATTAAAAGCAAAAAGTACATCCTCCAAAAAACAAAAAAGAAAGAAAAGAATCATATAATGAGCTTTTTTTTTAAACTTCTTTTTCTCTATTACTTGATATCTCTGATTTCTCCTATTTGCTCCTTAATCTTAGATATCTTACCATTTTTTAAAAACATTTCAGAATATTTCTAATAAATGAGTATTTTGTATATATATTGACTATTTCATCATTAAAAGCTTAAAACATAAATTTTGCATTTGATTTATATTTCCCATATTGGGGTAGTTAGGTGATAAGAAGGATGAGTTGGAAACCTTTTGTCTGTATCTCAGTATAACCAATTCTGTTTGAGAATCTGCTATGGAGCGAACAATGAAAGAAACTAGGTTTGGGGAGCTGGGGCGGGTACACTTGCCAAAAATCATATTTTCTGAAGTTTGAGGTACTGAATTCAGCAGATAATCAATATCATAAACAATTTTATGAGGATTATTGTAGGATCTTGGCAAATACATTCGTGAATTGCTATTTATAATACTTTCTGAATCAGGGAACTAGGACCTTTTAACTACTTTATTACTTTTTTTTCTTTTAACTGCTTTAGTTGCTGTCTACCTGGAAAGCTGGTTAGAGTGAGAAGTCTTCTTGATATTTGTACTATGTTGTGTTGGGATTGATGAGCTTTCTAATTGTTTGCCTGATTTTCTGGTCTCAGTGCACCTTGGACCTTAAATCTTACTAAATTTCATGGTTTTTGCTTAATTATCCCCAATTCAAGTGGACAGGGGTGCTTTCTTGATGCTAGGAGATTGCAAATGCAGATCCTAACCTGCCTTAGGCAAAATATGCTTAGGTGACCCAAGCTAGATCACATTCCCTGACCAGATTGGAGTGACTCCAAAGATAGGAAAATGCTCTGGAAAGACACTAAGCAGTTCCTTCTCTCCACATTCCGAGGAATTTTATCCTGTTTTGTCCATGTCTGAATCTAGTTTTCTAATGTTTCAATCAGTTCTTTAAGCTATCCAATTCTCTAGCAATTAATTTATTTTTTCCTTAATTTAGTGAAACCTATTTGTTTATTTGCTCACTCCCCCCAACATCCTGCAACCAAATAACCCTAGCTGAGACATAATCTGTGTGTGAATAGAGTCTATTGCATGCCTGGGTTAAACCTGTCAGTTGTCCCTTCCAACTGCCCGATCAAGAGGGGATGGAGGTTCAGGGCAGAATGTTGTGTTTGACTGGCATGTTCTCATACAGTTTCCCATTCAAAAATCACCTCCATAAAAAGATTTTTTTTTAAATATACTATCTAATGGTTCCTCTTCAAATCACTCAACCACATGACCATGTTTATTTTATTTCCTTTATCACACGCTGTCTTGTTTGTTTATTTTTGCCCAAATATTGTATCTTTCCTTCCCAAATGTAATCTCCTTGAGGGTAGGGATCTTGTCTATCTTATTCATCTCTGTGTCCCTAGAAATAATGACAATGCTTGGTACATAGTAGATCATGAGTAATTACTTTAAATGAAAGAACAGGTGAATGAATGAGTGAATGAATAAGCTTGCCCATGATCACACAGCTTCTGAGAGGTAGAGATTGGATTTGAACTGAGGTAACCTAAACCTAGGGTCTACGTTCAGCTTTGTGGGCAGTTTAAAAGCAAGTAGGTTAATGTGTATGTGCACACATGTAGCTACATGAGGGAGAGAGAGAGAGAAATGGAGACAAAGAAAGAATGGTGATCAAGAAAACAGAAATGTTTTCTTTGATCTGCTAACCTGGAAAATGTTTATATTTAGTGCCAACCCAAGGCTCTTTTTTAAAAAAATTTAGTTGATTATAGTTGATTCTCAATTTTATGTTAGTTTCATGTGTACAGCATAGTGATCCAACAAATTTATACCTATGATGTACTCACCACAAGTGTAGCTACCATCTGTCACCATACAGCACAATGACAGTATCATTGACCATATTCCCTGTTCTGCATCCTTTATCACAGTGACTAATTTACTTGATAAATGGAAGCCTGTATCTCCCACTCCCCTTTACCCATTTTTGCCTGCTTCCCAACCCTCGTCCCCTCTGGCATCCATCAGTTTATTCTCTATATTTTTGGGTCTGTTTCAGCTTTTTGTTCATTTGTTTGTTTTTACATTTATTTTTTTTAATTACACATATAATTGCAAACATGCCATATTTGTCTTTCTCTGTCTGACTTACTTCACTTAGCATAATACCCTCTAGGTCCATCCATGTTGTTACAAATAGCAAGATCTCATCCTTTGCTATGGCTGAGTAATATTCTATTGCATATATATACACCACATCTTCTTTAGCCATTCATCTAGTGATGGACACTTGCAACCCAAGTTCTTAAAGAAGTAAAGCTGTTAATCTTTGCTTTTTGTTTAAGCCACTTTGAGCCATTTTCATCAAAGATCTCTAAATAGTTCAGTTTAATATAGCAGTTTGATATTAGTGTTGTCATGAGCCTCCCACTTGTAATATATAGGCCTTATGTTTTAGCACCTCTTTGGAATAAAGGTCGTGGATGGGTAGTAAAAAGTATGGCATTTTTTCCATGAGCAGAATGGTCCCTGGGCAAATTTAAACTACCTAGTCGTCATTAGCCCTATTAGTGATGAAATAGCTATTCAACCCAAAGTCTGCCATCATCAGGGACTATGTTCAGCACTAATGGACATTATTTCACTTATCCTTATAACAAATAGCCCTACGAGGCAGACATCATCATCCCATTTTACAGATGAGGCAACTCGGGTTCAGAGAGTATAAGTAAAGCACCTAGATAGTGTCAGTGAACTGGTTGTCAGCAACCAGTCCGAATTCTTAGCCATTCGGCTGTTGAGAATAGGGTATTAAAACCACTGGAAAAGAATATAGTTTATATTTAAACAGATTACTAAAATCTAAAGAAAAAGTGAGAATCAGTGTTTTGGTGAAGCAGCCTAGGACTCGTAATTATAAAACGGAGGTCCCAGGTATAAGTTTGATAGAGTGGATCTAGGCAGCCTTAAGCTAGTCATTCTTTGGGGTGTTCAGAAAAAAGGCTTGCACCTGCCCTGCACATACATGTGTCCAACCCCAGCTTCACCACTTCTTTTTCCTTTTGCTTCAAACAAATCACTTCCCCCCCCCCCAAGATTTATTTATTTATTTTAGAGAGAGAGAGCATGGGGAAAAAAGGCAAAGGGAGAAGAGACAGAATCCTCAAGCTGACTCCCCTCTGAGTGCAGAGCCCCATGCTGGGCTTCATCCCAGGACCCTGAGATCATGACCTGAGCTGAAATCAAGAGTCTGATGTTTCACTGATGGAACCACCCAGACACCCCTAAATCACTTTATTTCTAAGTGCTTCAATTCCCCAACTGTAGGATGAAGAAAAATAATACCTGAAACATGTGGGGAGTAAGAAAGACAATCCATGTTTGAAAACTCTAGAATGTTCTAAGAATGCCAAGGATAAGATTTTTAGGTAATGGCTGCCCCAGCACTCTAATATGTACCATTTTTACAAGGAGGGCGTTCTTCTGGCACAAGACAATGTTGCTTCGGTGTTTTAGCCAAAACTTCCATTTGTACCCTATCCGTTTAGTTTTGTTTTTAACTAGTACCCTTAACAAATTGTTTACGTTACCTGTTGTTACTGGTATGGTGGGACTCTTTCCTTAACGGTTTAGAATGCTGTAGTTCTCTTTTGTTGAGATTTGATGCCTCAGTCAGCAGAGGAGTTTTATTAGGGTGGAGACTGTGATTGATTCATCTGTCTCCCCTGAACCCACACACAATACCTGACACCCATTGAGCTCCTTGTCATTGGGCTGATTGAATTCATGCATTCCTATTAAATAGCCTCTTTGGATCTCAGTTTCTCAGTCATTGTGGATTAACATAGAAACCCAATGTAATAAGCACCCATGAGAATTTAAGCCGAACCTAGGAGATGCTGAATTTCATGTTAAGACATTTTTTTTTAATTTATTTATTTGTCAGAGAGAGAGGGAGAGAGAGAGAGTGAGCACAGGCAGACAGAGAGGCAGGCAGAGGCAGAGGGAGAAGCAGGCTCCCCGCCGAGCAAGGAGCCCGATGTGGGACTCCATCCCAGGACGCTGGGATCATGACCTGAGCTGAAGGCAGCCGCTTAACCAACTGAGCCACCCAGGTGTCCCCATGTTAAGACATTTTATAACATATTTATTGTTGTCTAACACTAGTTATCTCTTTTAGCTTAGTTTACACTAAGCTGATGGGTAGGCAGTAAGTATCCCAGTTTCCACCCCACTGAGCAAGTCTACCTTTGGATACAATCTTGTGGGAAGCTGTCATGTAGAAAATGATTGTGTTTTCATGTGTGGTTTGTACCCATTTACTTTTTTACCATGAGTGCCTCGGTTCTGTCCTCTGGTATGCTGTGCATTTTGATTGCCAGTCGGTTATGAGCCATAGCTCGATCAGTGGATCCCTTTTGCTGTCTCCTTCCTTGAAGCTTACGTGGCTGCCTGCTGTCAGATAAAGGTAATGTGACTCCATGATGGACCTAAACAGAACTGACATTCGGTGGAGGTATGATGGCATTGGAGTGTCATGCATAAGAGATGATTACTTACTTTAATTTCCATAGAGATTGACATATTTCATTATGCAAAATAATATACATGTTTTATACGAATCCTAAGGTTCCCAAATTCATGAGATGAGAATTCTAATTAGTTTTATGTGAGCCACACATAAGGCAAATGAGCTGATAATTTTGCTTGAATTAAAATTTCAGAGATTTCCTCAGGGGCCTCCCTTGGAGATAGCAGTGTGTTCTCAGGAGATTCTAACGGCCTTCAGAATTTCTAACTCCTTGATCCCCATGTGATTTAGAAAAGGCATTGGCTTTCTGATTGGATAGCGGGATAAGTAACCGGATCTTGGGTGTTTCAGGTAGAGCCCCAACTCTGGAACCGTAGAGGCCACGGGGTACCCTTGTGACAGGAATAACCTAGGATTTGGGAGAGCTCTGAATCAGTCCCAGCTCTGCTACTTATTAATTGTGTGACTTCAGTCAAGTCATTCAGTGTCTTAAAACTCTCGGGTTTCATACATTTTTTTTTAAATGGCCATCCTAATTCCTCCAAAATCCCACAGCAATTTATTTCTATCTCCCTTATGGGAAGATAAAGGAAGGGATACTAATATTAATTGAGTATCTTCTATATGGAAACCTTGTGCTAAACACATTCATGTTTGTTTTTTTAATCTACATAACCAAGTTATGCCATTATCTGTTTAACTAGTGAGGCTACTGCAAATCAGACTTAAGTGCTTATTCAAAACTAGAGAACTGGTCAGATAATAAAGGGAAAATTCAAACCTAAATCCCCTATTGCCCCTTAATCTGTATATCTTCACTGTAATTTCCCAGGTCTGTAATATTTCCCTTACTACCTCATAATAAGTAAGTAGACCATTCCTTTATTCAAAAATTATCAGTATGTATCACACGAGGTACTGGTCAGCATATTAGAGATATAATGTGAGGCTAATTATCAAGTCACATCTCATATGAGACAGCCTTTTCTCTTCCAGTGGACTGTGAATTGTGTGAGAACAAAATAAGATAACACAATTGAAAGAAGTTTGGAAAGCATAATGTACTAAATAAACCTTGGAGGTTATTATTATTTTTTTTTACATAGAATAAGTTTACCCCTGCATTGGCTTGGGGTAGTTTTCAGTAAGAAGCCCTATACTTTTCCCCATATGTGGTAAGACAGTGTTTGAATAAAAGTTCATGTTGGAAAAAAAAATCATGTTGGAAAAAGCAGCAGTCAATCCACCAGTGAATTTCACCTCTATTAACCAAGGTAATAGAGAATCTAGATTCAGTGACATGACATATATATGCCCTAAAAGTTAGAATCATTCTACTAGTTGATTACTAAGGTTAAGTCCCCTTATCTGTGGCCCATCCATTTAGCACACACAAAATACAACAACTCTTAGTGTGCCTGGGTGGCTCAGTGGGTTAAGACTCTGCCTTCGGCTCAGGTCATGATCTCGGGTCCTGGGATCGAGCCCCACATCGGGCTCTCTGCTTGGCAGGGAGCCTGTTTCCCCCTTTCTCTCTGCCTGCCTCTCTGCCTACTTGTGATCTCTCTCTCTGTGTCAAATAAATGAATAAAATCTTTTAAAAAATGCAACAACCCACACAATAGTTGGAAACTTACCACCCTAACTCAAGTGTTGTGTCTCTCTGAAAATATACATAACTCACACCAAACTGTATAACAACACCCATCTAAGAATGCAACAGTCATTCTTTATGGATCCTCTTGCAAAAGACTTCTTTCCAGGCAATTAGGGAAACACAAAACTGTATGAAAAGGTAATGAACCTTGTGGTTCAGGAGGTTGGTACATTCTGAATTTCAGTACCCTCATTCAGTCAGTCAGAAGTTTCAGTAAACCCATTTCCTATTAGGAACCAAAACATTCTCTCCACCTATACAGAGCTGCTTAGGCCAGCCTACTTCAGCAGAACTTAGATGCCTGGTAGTACTTGAAAAGGCAGGGGATATAATGACTTTCTTGGTCCCCAGCCCCTTATCCTCACTTGAGTCCCATCTGTAGATTAAACCCTGCTCTGGACCTTGGAAGACACCATGACTGGGGAGAACATGACAAGCACTAACTCTATGGCTCAGTAGAAGCAACATCAAATCATTCTTATTCCTCTAATATTGTGCCTGTTCAATGCCCTTTTATCATTCTTCAAACATAAGTGACCACCTACTACACACCACATCTGCTTGAGTGAACAACACTAAATATATGACTTCACAGAGCTTGGAGAATAGTAGGGAGACCATGTAATAAGGAGGCTATTCTGCCTATTGTGAATATTATTGGTGCTAATAGATAAGGGGACTGTAGGAGTATGGAACAGGAGAACCTCACCTCACTTGAGGGTAGACAAGGAGTCTTCTTAAAATCAACAATTAAGCTGGCATCATTCTTTCATTTATACAACAAAGTTTTTTTGAGTGTCTGGCAACCACTGCTTAAGGAACACACACCACAACGAAATGAACAAGGTCAAGTCCCTTTTCTTATGAAAGGGAACCATGCTAAATACTATAATTTGAAGTTGAGTGCTGTGAAGGAAAATAAAGCAGGAGAAGGAGAATGCTGGTTCAAAGCTGTGAGCCAAGTAGGATGGCACCTTTATGTTAAGGTGATCAGATCAGGCTTCCCTAAGTCTGAGGTAATATTTTGAGTAGAAACTTGAAGAAGATGAGAAAGCAAGCCAAGAAGATACCTGGGTACAGGAAACCAAAAGCACAAGGACCTTGAGACAGTAACCATTGTGTCAGAGGAACAGCAAGTGTGATCGAGGGGGGAGAGTACTAGGAAATGAGGTCAGAGATGGCCTGGGGAAAGAGTACATAAATCCTTGTAGTATATGATGGAACTTTAAATGGAAAACTATTGGGGGATTTTTGACAAGGAAGTGACACAACTGGGTTGTTTTTAAGAGGTGTGTATATGGATGTAAGCATGTGTGAGCATGCACTGTGTGTGTGTGTGTGTGTGTGTGTGTGTTTCAATAGTGATAGAAACAAAGAAGAATGATGAGAGAAAAATGTGGGATGCTGAATAATTTTGTAATTACTCTTGATGCAATGGAAAAATCACTGAAGGGTCTTAAAAGGAGAAAGAACAAGTAATGATTGAAATGGGTTGTAGGCATACTCTAAGCTGTTACATCAAGTCAAGCTTGGCCTCCAGACGCATTCCTAAAGAACCCTGGAAAACCCATCAGAACTGAGATCCCATTACTCTGCGTGGCTCCTGCTTCTTTCGGTTATAGTTGAGGCTCTGCTATCCACTGCCCACTGTATCTATGGGTAGCACCATGCTGGAATCACTGCTTTTCACCTGGCCCTAGTCCTTGAAACCATATTTATTCATCAGTCATCACCCCCTGTGCCCCCTGGGACTTTGAAGATCAGGTGCTAAGGCTGCAGCCCAAAGACTGGCATAATCCTGACTCTAAACTCTTCCCTGTCTGCCTCAGTCAGTTTCTTAGTACATGTTCCACTCTCTTGGGGTGGCCCTATGTCTAGAGTCCCAGACTTTCCAGATATGGATTGTTTCTCAGCAACCACTCAAAAAGAAGGAATTCTTAGACTTAATATTCTATTGTGAAATCAAAGTCTGTCAGAGACAGACATAGTCTTCATCTCTACCCCAATCACTGCTCCGTTTAGATCACTTTTCACCTTCTTTCTTCCCTCCCCCACTCACCAAGTGCACCATGGTCCTAGCCAAAGGGCATGGGCTACACAGTTTGGAAGAGTTAGAAACCCCATGTGTTATCTTCTGCTTTCTCCTCATCACATACAAGAAACATTTGCCTTTTGCAGAGGACCGTGCAAATAAATTGAAGGCAGAGTATACACAGGTTGTCAATCTTCAATGTTGGGTGTTGAGGTATCTGAGAGGTAGATAACTTGGGGCACATTTGTCTTCTCTGCCTTTTACATGTCATGACAATGGTATAATCTGCCCACCCTGTATGATTTTAAAGTGCCTCACCTTTATCAACTAAATCTAACCTAGATTATAACAAGGTTCTTAAAAACTAATAAGTTCTGTTCCAGGCCAAGACGCTCACCTCAGCAAATATGGTCCTTTCTGATTAAAGTGAATGAGGAGATATGGAACATTATTAGCCTTTTTTTAAAACTTCCATTTTTTGGAATGTCTATCATGCTAGCCATTGTTCTAAACAGTTCAAATATATTATCAGGGACCTAGCAAAGTAGAGATTACCAGCCTGAATATAGTGTTGAAAGCCCCACTGTGTCCTACCTGGGTCTATGAAATCTCACTCCTCAGGCCAACTCTGACCTATGTGATGGTAGCTTGGGGATTTGGACAAAGTCTGATTAATTCCAATGCCCAGTCACTGTTTTTCTGGAGTTAAACACCATGAGAGGGGGACATTTTTCTTCCTACTATAGTATCCAAGGACCTGGCCAATGTGTGCTACACAAAAACACACCCAAAATAGGAGCTGTTATTATGACTCAGACAGGGACAGGCTGGAGAGGATGGGGAGGGGTGGAGGGAAGAGGCAGGTGATGAGTGAGGAGGGGGGAAGTTGCCAAACATACCAATTCCAAAACCCGTCACCATTTACAGTTAGGAAAGCAGGGACTAAATATTTTCTTTGTTCTGCTTAGCAAAACTAATTTTACTGCTTGGTAATGGAAGATTACTTTTATTTAGGTAGTAAAATACATCATAAGTCTGAGCCTCTGCCTAAGGCGGAGATTCCCAATGCGTCAGTAGTAATCAACTGGGTGATATTTGGATCCGATTTGATTAATCCACTATCACACCATGTTCCCAAACTGATGGACATTTCAGATAGGAAAGGAAATGAGACTGGAAATCAAGACTTATCATCCCATTTTGTCTCATATTGGCACTCACTGTTCTCCTGTGCCCTTTCTTCCCCCTTTTCATTTTAAGATAGTGGAAAATGTTCACCTTATCAAAACTGCAGGGGTCCCACCATTAGAATTATGGTATAATTCTATAAGCATACTTTAAGTTTGTGTCCCCTGGGGATGGAACATACTTTGGGTTAGGATCCACTGGGGATATATTCCTTTGGTCGATGGTTGAAAGTATTTATTGGAACTAAACGAAAAATCACAGAACATTCCATCTTAGCCTGTAGTTCTCATGCTATGATTCCCAAGCGCACCGCACTTCTTGAATCTACTAAAGTTGAAGATAACTTGATGATGATGGCAGTGGTGGTGGTGATGATTATGATGAGAAGGATAATGATGGCAAAAACAACAACCGATATTTACTAAATAGTCTAGGCATTGCATTAAGTATTTTACATTCATTATTTGAGTCCTTACAACAGCCTTGTGAGTTCTGATGGACGATTACTTTCCCCATTGTACAGCTGAGGAAACTGAGCCTTAGAGAGGTTAATAACCTTGCAAAGGGTCCCACAGACATTAAATTGTATAACCAGTACTCAAATTCCAACCTGCCTACTACAAAGCCTGTCTTTACCATACTGCTCTGAATATTTCAGGAGGCCTAATGCAATAGAACATTGGCTCTACGAAAATCTGTATTATAAATAAACACGTTCCTTTACTTTTGGCTGGAGTTCTATCACCCACTCTGCTAAAAATGATTTGTTCAGCCTGATTAGAAGCTTGCATGATGGTTCCAGATATACTTGAATGTAGTTAGAAAGGGGGGGAGGGTAGAGAGAGAAAGAGAGAGAATGAGAATCAAATCATCACTGCAGTTGGCTTTGGTAGGGAAATTTAGCCCATGGAGTCTATGAGGTAAAACAGCAAATGGAAACCCTTTATTGATATTAGAGAGTTGATGCTTCCCTTCTGAATGTAATATATTACAGCCTGGAAAGTCTTAAGTTTCTACTTCTGGTGTGTGAAATTAAATCAACATCCCATTTTATGAATTCCGTGGGGTCATGATTTTTTACCTCTTGTTTATTTAAAATGTCTTTTGAAAATCCTCCGGAGCACTGCCAGGCTGCTTTTCTGTAGCAACCATCTCTACAATAGAAAAAGAAAGTAGCAAACTTCCCCCTGCCCTAGATGACAAAGTCAAAATTTGAATGAGAATGTGGATCTTGGAAGAGAAGCTTAGTCCAGGGTCAGGCCATAGCACCAGGGAAAGTGAATTAGGTGAAACGCCCATATGACACTAGCAGTGTGAAGGCTTTAGAAAGGATTATAGAAATAAAAACATTTCTGCAATTTTTAAGAACCATGGAACTTGACTTCAAGTGGGAGTTGGAAATATGTTCAGAACTTTAAGGTGGATACTGTAGCCCATGAGCCAAACTGCCAGTTGTGTTGGCATCAGAAGTGGTCCAGAGGGAACTTCTCAAAGATGGCTGCTTTCTGGCAGCTGCGTTAGAATTGTAATAGAGATTTGATTATAACAAGCAAGATGAGTTGACACAATTACCCTCCTTCTCTGTCCCATCCTGGTGGAAGCCTCCACCTTGTAGTATTAATGAGAAGTCAGTATTAACAAGAAGCCATTAGCTTCTGATTTCCCCTGAGGCTAGCAGTGTACCCTGATATTCCACCTTCTCCCACCCTTTTGGTATCACATCCAGAAATAGGTCTGGCATCTTAGTCTTGCTGATTTCTCTCTGATCACTCTTTTGGCAATTGGAAAATAATTGCCTTTATGTGTCGTCCAAAGTGCTTTGATCAATATTCTTTCACATATTCCTCTAGCCAATCAATCAGCAAACATTTCTGAATATCTCTTATTTTTCAGGCACTGTAATAGGGGTGATGACATAGACCACATAAAATAATGTGTCTGTATGCCAAGGAATAAGAAAGGAAGCCAGATAGATTTATAATGGAGATGAGGAAGATATTACCAGCATCCCTAATGTACAGATGAGAAAAGGAAGGCTCCAAGGTTTTAAATCACTTATCCTATTAGGGTTTATCGTTAGCCAACCCCACCTTTAAATTTAGAGTCACAGACAACCACAGCTGCCAGGTATGTATTTTCTGAGTAGAAGCTAGAATGGAAAGCAAGCTGTGGTCTGTGTATGACTCAGGGAATACCCCAGCAGGAACTTCTGACGTAAAGACAGCAGGGATATGTGATGGGCAAAATGTTTCCTCATTTATTGAGTGTGTATGTCCTTGGCCGAAAAGCAGAGAAAGGAGTGGAAAAGAAATCCTGTAACTCTATCTCTAAGGTGATTCAGGGGCCACAGAAGATACTCCTTAATTGTTTACAAAGACTGAAGCAAGCCCACTTAGCTTCACACCATCATTTTATCTGTAACTTTCAGACCGCTTCAGTAGATGTTTTAATCTCTCTGAGCCTCAGCTTCCCAATATGCAGAACCAAGATTGTAATGGAAGCCACCTTAGAGAGTTAGAATAAAGTGAGGTCACACACACACACACACACACACGCTTGTGCACACACCATACCTGCTCATTCACACACACACTTCTGCACACACCATACATGCTCATTCACACACATCCACGTACACACATACACACACACACACACACCACTTAGGATTGAGTAGCTGTTGCAATCCCAACTCTCTGAAACTCCAGAGGATGGAGGATGTCAAAAGAAGAAAAGTAGGCACCATTTGCTTATATTTGAACTACCCATAGATTCATGTTTCTTTCCCTTTCTTGTATTTCTTTTGACTTTTCCCAGAGTACTTTTAGGTCTAGTCTTTAGACCCATGCTTCTGTGGCACAGCCCTCTATTTCTTGTGCCTACTCCTATTGGTCAATCAAAAGTTGCTAGTCTGCTTGTTTTCTGTCAAGATATCAATAGGCTATTTTTAGGGATGAAAATTAATCTTCACTAAAAGTCATCAAGAGCTGTGATTAAACAGATGCCAGGAGGTTATTAAGCCAGGACTCCGTTCTCCAGAGCTTTTCACTTCAGAATATCGCTCAGATGGCCCGGACTTTGGCCCAGTTCTCATTCACTTTACATTAATGAAAGTCAGAAAATACATATTTCACCTCTTCTTCTGATTCCTAGCTACCATCTTTCTATGTTTATTTTTCATTTTTGTTAAGTTTTAATTTTAATTCCAGTATAGTTAACATACAGTGTTCTATTAGTTTCAGGTGTACAATATAGTGATTCCACAATACTGCATATTGCTCAGGGCTCATCATGATAAGGGTGCTCTTGATCCCTTTTATCTATTTTACCCATCCCTGCACCCACTTCCCCTCTGGTAACCATCATTTTGCTATAGTTAAGAGTCTGTTTCTTGGTTTGTCCCTCTCTCTCCTTTTTCCCCCTTTGTTCATTTGTTTTGTTTCTTAAATTCCAGGTATGAGTGAAATCACATGGCATTTGTTTTTCTTGGACTGACTTATTTCACTTAGCATTATATTCTGTAGCCCCATCCATGTTGTTGCAAATGTTAAGATTTCATTTTTATGGGTGAATAATATTCCATTGTGTGTGTATACCACCACTTCTTTATCCATTCATCTACTGAAGGACTCTTGGGCTGCTTCCATAATTTGGCTTTGTAAACAGTACTGCAATAAATATGGAGGTGCCTTTAGCTTTTAGAATTAGTGTTTTTGTATTCTTTGGGTAAATACCTAGTAGTGCAGTTATTGGACTGTAGGGTAATTCTGGAAACTCCCTGCTGTTTTCCACAGTGGCTGCACCAGTTTGCATTACCACCAACAGTGCATGAAGTTTCCTTTTTCTCCACATCCTCACCAACATTTGTTGTTTTCTTACCATCTTCCTGTTTCAAGGGAAATTGTCAACTCCTATCTTCACTGTTTAAGAGCACTTTCCGCTATTTAATTAGTTCTTCAATGAACTCAAAGTCATGTGCCAGATTCACTTAGGCATTTTACTAATATAGTTTTGTTATTAATATTAATTTTATTTAATCCTTACAACAGTCCTGTCAGATAGCTACTGTTATTATTTCCATTTTACAGATGAGAAAACTGGCTAAAGAATTTGCTCAACACCACAAATCTATTAAATTATAGATCTGGGACTTGAATCCTTTCTCTCTGACTTAAGAGCTCATGTTCTTAATAATTATTGGACATTCTTCTTTTCCAAGATTTTCAGAAGAAAGCCTTTTTCAGGGGTGTCTGATACATGATATAAAATGTTAACCATTATAAAGAAAAGATATTTTGAATGTGTGTGATTAGGAAGGGTTTCGTGGAGGAGGTAGATTTGAGCTGGGGTAAAAGGCCAGGAGCATTTGCAATGCTTGTTAAAGCCCATGTAAAGCACTGGGGAAAGAAGACCAGTGTGAATAGGAGCATCATACTGGCACTGACATGGAAGGTTGGAGCCATAATTTCAGTTTGGTCGAAATGAAGAGTGACTGAGGGAAATTATTAGGAAGGAGACTTTGGGTAACAAAGTGGGCCAGTTTGAGGGGAGCTTGGTATATCCATGTGAGGAGTTCAGACTTCACTGTAGGTTATGGGTAGCCATGGGATATTTTTAAGCAGAGACACGACTATCAGAGAATTGTCCTTCAAGAAAAATTATCTTCTGGCAGCATAGAAGATGAATTAGAGGAAAAGGAAATTAGAGAGAAAGTGTTAGCTTGGCTATTGTCAAACTTGATTTCTGCCAAAACCCGACTGAAAGATGACATTCATATCTGTACAGATCAAGGGTATAGTCCTGGGAAATGTACAGTCTCCATTGCAATAGCTGTAACTCCACCCACTTTTCTTCTCTCAATAAAGTACATAGATCGGGATGCAAGTGAGTTAGAACTCTATTGTTATAATTATGGACTTAGATTTTCTCTCATTTATTGTTTTTAAGATTTTATTTAAATTCCGGTTATCATACAGTGTAATATTGGTTTCAGGCATACCATATATGATGCAACACTTCCATACAACACCTGGTGCTCATCACAAGTGCACTCCTTAATCCGCATCACCTCTCCAACCCATCCGCCACCCTCTCCCCTCTGGGAACAATCTATTTGTTCTCTATAGTTAAAAGTCTGTTTCTTGGTTGACATGCCTCTTTTTTTTTTTTTTTTTTTTCATTTGCTTGTCTGTTTTGTTTATTCAATTCCATGTATGGGTGAAATCACATAGTATTTGTCTTTGACTGACTTATTTTGCTTAGCATAATACTCTTTAGGTCCATCCATATTGTTGCAAAGAGCAAGATTCCCCTGTTTTATGGCTGAGTAATATTCGTGTGTGTGTGTGTGTGTGTGTGTGTGTGTGTGTGTGTATCACATCTTCCTTAACCATTTGTCAGCTGATGGGCCCTTGGGCTGTTTCCATAATTTGGTTATTGTAGATTTGTAGATGATGCTGCTATAAACATTGGTGTGCATGTATCCCTTTGAAGTAGTGTCTTTGTATTCTTTGGGTAAATACCTAGTAGTGCAATTGCTAAATTGTAGTAGTTCTAATTTTAACTTCTTGAGGAACCTCCATACCATTTTCCAGAGTGGCTGCACCAGTTTGCATTCCCACCAACAGCGCAAGAGTGTTCCCTTTCCCCACATCCTCACCAACACCCGTTGTTTCTTGTGTTGTTGATTTTAGCCATTCTGACAGGTGTGAGGTGGTATCAGTGTGATACATCACATTAATAAAAGAAGATAAGAACCATCTGATCCTTTCAATAGATGCAGAAAATGCATTTGACAAAGTACAACAGATTAGTGATAAAAACCGTCAACAAAGCTGGGAGAGAGGGAACATATCTCAACATCATAATGGCCATATATAAAAAGCCCCACAACTAATAGCATCCTCAATGAGGAAAACCTGAGAACTTTTCCTCTACAGTCAGGAACAAGACAGGAATGTTCTCACTCACACTGTTATTTCACGTAGAACTGGAAGTCCTAGCTGCAGCAATCAGACAACAAAAAGAAATAAAAGACAACCAGATCAGCAAGGAAGAAGTACAACTTTCACTGTTTTCAGATGACATGATGATCCGTATAGAAAACCTGAAAGAACCTAACAAAAACCTACTAGAACTGATAAATGAATTCAGTAAAGTCGCAGGATACAAATTCAACATACAGAAATTGGTTGCATTTCCATACATCAATAATGAAGCAGCAGAAACAGAAATTAAGGAATCAATCTCATTTATAATTGCACCAAAAACATTAAGATACCTGGGAATAAACTTAACCAAAGAGGTGAAAGACCTATACTCTTAAAACCATAAAGCACTGATGAAAGAAATTGAAGATGACACAAAGAAATGGAAAAACATTCTCTCATTTATTTTTAACTAAATTATGTCCAAACTTTGCTTTTATTAATATAAACCAATTTCTTGAAATCCATCTCATTACTCTTTGCATCACACAAGAATACCAAAGCCTCTTGTCAAAACATCATGGTTAAAAGCTTCTGGTATTCATTAGGGTCATGGTGGTGAGAAAAAAAAGAGGAGAAATATGAGAGAAATCATAGAAACAGAATTGAAAGCAGCTGGCAGCTTATTATCCTCGGGGCCAGAAAAGAAGCCTCAGAAAAGCTTTCAGGGACTCGAACTGGTTATCCCAGTGCCCATAAGAAGTTAGGTAATCAAAAATGTGAGTTTTAGGGGGGAAACTGTTGAGTCCAGTTCTTTTTTTTTATTATGTTCAATTAGCCAACATATACTACATCACTAGTTGATGTAGTGTTCAACGATTCATTAGTTGCATATAACACCCAGTGCTCATCACCACATGCCCAGTTTTGATTAAAAAAGATTGTTAATCAGATATATACTGCATCTAATATCATTCTTATTAAGTAGAGTAAATGTGAGTATACACTGATGATTTATATAAGCTTGCACTTAGTCACCATAAGGCACCTTGTATTTTCTTTACTAGAAAGAACAGAAAGAGATATATTTAGGAAGCGAATTTTAAACAAGAATATTGGATGGGTTCAGAAAAAAGGAAGTGATAATACTCAAAGGGCATAGCATACACAAATAAAGCTGCTGAGGGGCACCTGGGTGGCTCAGTTGGTTGAGTATCCAACTCTTGATTTTAGCTCAGGTCATGACCTCAGGGTTATGAGATTGAGCCCCATGTCTGGCTCTGTGCTCAGAAGGGAGTCTGCTTAAGATTCTTTCTCTCCCTCTCCTTCTGCCCCTTTCCACCTCCCACTCCTGCTTGCTATCTCTCTCTCTCTCTCTCTGTGAAATGGAAGGAAGGAAGGAAGGAAGGGAAGAAGGAAGGAAGGAAGGAAGGAAGGAAGGAAGGAAGGAAGGAAGGAAGGAAGGAAGGAAGGGAGGGAGACCTTATTATCTAAAATGTAGGATAAGGAATCGCCATTATCCTTGGGAACATAAGTAATGACTGCTTAGACCAAAACCAGATTATAGCTAACAAAAGAGAAAATGACTACAGTGAAGTTTGTTTGATAGTGTCAAATTTTACAATGTCTTTATCCTCCAAGATAAAGCAGTACAGAATAGATCTGTGATACAGTGGTAAGAGGCAGAACAACTGATTTGGGTCAGCTTTGCAATTTATTAGACATAATTTGGGATAAAATCATTCAATATATGTGAGCTTTGTGATCTGTTAGTATTATTGACATTTGAGCGACTGTGGTGGATTAGGTCTCATCTTGACATATTCCAGCTAATATACCATAAGTGCATACTCTTGAAGAAGACTAGGCAGATCTTTATCTCCTAGATGGTATTTAGTTGATCGGGTCAGTGTTATAAATATTAAACAACATTTAGATGTAAAATTATAGACTTTGTAGCACCTCAGATGAACTACAATATTTGTTACTTCTGTCAACCTTGTTAAGACATCTCAATCATCTTCCTTTGCCTTCTGTAGGATAGTTTCATCATTGTCCTTTCCCTTTAAGCCATCTGAAGGGAATGACCTCTTTCACATAGTCACCAGTCCTTTGGATTCCAGCCCAGTTTCTGGCTGAGAGACAGTGAGATGGTGATGGGGAAGTGGCCTAAGCTGTCTTGCAGGTGTCCTTGACAATGGAAAGTAGTGCTGGTCACACACAGAAGAGCACTTAAAATGGGAATCCATCCTCTTCTGTGGGATAACAAAAGGGATCCTTCTGCTAGATAAGTCACAGCCTGGAAAACGTGCACCCCACAGCAGACTCCAAAGGCTAACAGCTCAGTTGGCCCAGCTCCCATGCAGCATCTTGCCTTTGACCACAGCCATCAACCAAGGCTCTCGCCAACACTAGCCAGCTCTGCAGGTCAGCTCACAGGTCCCCCTACACCAGTAATCCCCTCAAATCCCAGAACTCTCCTCTAGTAAGGTCACTGGGTGCTTAATGGGTAGTGGAGCCTCCTCTCCCTATTTTCTTTCCAGTTACATGGTTATAATAAAACTTTGCTGAGCTTTCCTTTGTTCCTCAGTTTTGACTTTCAACAGTTTAGTGAGAATTTAAAAAAGGAAACTCTGCTCAGTCTGCCTTGTTTGTTTTCTCCTTTTGGTTTCTTGAATGCAGCAGCTTTGTTCGAGGTTAAGAAAGTGAGGAAAGGAGACAAATATCAAAGATAGTATTTCTTGATATGTACAGATCTGCAAATAACTCTTTACTCTGTAATTCAGATTCATTGCTGATTTGACCTAACTCTGCCTCTCCAGCCACACCTTTCACAGTCCCTTTTCTCCAGCGAAATGAATTCTCTTTCTGGAATCTAGTAGATGCTTTTTGCCTCCAGGATTATTCATTTATAGCGTATTCTCCCTTCCTTTTTTTCTTCTTTTTTTTCTTCTTTTCACCGTAACAGTATTCATTGTTTTTGCACCACACCCAGTGCTCCATGCAATGCGTGCCCTCCCTAATACCCACCAGCTGGCTCCCCCAACCTCCCACCCCCCGCCCCTTCAAAACCCTCAGGTTGTTTTTTCAGAGTCCATAGTCTCTCATGGTGCACCTCCCCTTCCAATTTCCCTCAACTCCCTTCTCTTCTCCATCTCCCCATGTCCTCCGTGTTATTTGTTATGCTCCACAAATAAGTGAAACCATATGATAATTGTATTCTCCCTTCCTTGAGTTGGTTAGATTTCCTTTATCTCAGCCTGTTGAAATCTTCCCATCTAGTTTTCAATGCCATTTTAGTGGTACCTGCTTAATGAAGCCTATCCTTACTTTCCAAGATGTGTCCTACACTGAATCCTCATGACTTTTCTTAACTCTTCTTCTGGCCCATTATAGCTATCTGTGTATTTCTCTTAACATTCTTACTGGTTTGTAGATTCCCTAAGGGTGGGAGCACCATTTTATAATATCTTACAGATCTTATTTTATCTTCCACAACCCCTCTATTTAGGAGAGATTGAATTGAAAAGCTTTTAGAAAATGCCTAAATCATTGGGCCATGCTAAAGTGAGTAAGTTTTATATTATTTTAAAACTGTGTTAACAAAATATGTGTAATCTTTTCCACCTGGTGACTGTCATGGGTATACCCACAGACATTCTCTATGATTCTGTTGTTGCTAGGCTTGTGATGCCAATTCTTGTGCACATATATTCACAGTGGCTATATTTTATCAAACTTTTGTGTGTGGGTGTGTGCCAGGCCGAATATGAAGTATTTTTTTAAAAAATGATAATTTTAAAGACACTGAATTTGTGTTTTATCATGAATTATCACATGAGTTGTATTGCCTTTGGAATCTATATATTTTAGAACCAAGTAAAATAATGATAACTTCCAGGCAAATCCAAAGTCTGAAAAGGAGGACTAAATTGCTATTGATTAATCATTCAGTGCATTTTCCGTTTCTCTTATGTTTTTTGGTTGCCTAAGCAACTAGGTAGATGCAGTCAAGTATGACAGCCAGATATTTCTTCTGAAAGTAAAACAAAGCAAACAAACAATTTTTTTTCCTTATTCTCATTCTCAATTTGATGGGGCATATTTCTTATTATTTTCCTTTATCTTCTTAGGTCAGATGAAGAATCTATATGCTCCTATTTGGGGGCTTATTAATGATACTCCATCATCAACTTAGCAGAAGGAAGATTGTATTGCTGTGAGCCTACTGAGAGTGAAGTCTTGCTTATTTTTATATATCTTGTGCTTAGCTTAATGTTGCTAAATAGCATGTACTAATAACTGTATAATGACGGGCTGAATGGATAGAAAGATATTTATGCACTTTATCTTAGGGTACCCATTTTTTTTAAGCCAATAATAATGAGCTTCCTTAGTGGCAGAGATTACTCCATTACTCCAAGGACATTCATAGGACACTGTCCTGCCTTAGCTCACACGACTTTTTACCTTCCTTTCTGTCTCTGAGAGTGGAAACTGTTCTTCCAGGCAGATTTTTATACCTGTTTTCAATAGATAGAATTCATCTTGCTATTCACAGGAACATATAAATGATTAACACAGCAGCTCACACCACCTTGCAATTTGCGGGGTTAATCTCGATGGACACCTAGGAAAGACCTATGAAGAAGCAGGCACGGCAAGGTCATTTGATAGCCAGCTCCAACAGGCTTCCAATTTTGGATAGTTTGTTCAGAGGAGAAAAATGGAACACCGTATGTTGATTTTAGGCCGTCTTAACTGAAACCCACTGACTTTGGGTTAAACCTGAGTTGGAGGAATGACCTGAAAAAACAGATTCTGAAGTCTGAGCTGTTTGAGCCTTGCTGAAGGTCTCGTGAAGGCCTACTCACAGGTTATATTTGTATCACTCAATCCCTTATTGAGATCTATTTTGTATTTAGGAACAGGGAAGTTATTAGCAATGAGAATAGTGCCACTCCGTCTGCCCCTCTGCTTTGCTTAGTCTCCTTAGAGTTGGATTGGATCATAACACTAGTTCTGGCCAGTAGATTTGGGAAAAGTGATAGGCGTCTGACCTGGGCCAGAACATATCAGTACACCTTCCCTCCAGTAAGATCTTTTCCTGACACAGAGATCAAAGAGGCCTCATGTTCTGGATTCTAGAGCTACGAAAGGCAGAGTCTGTGAGTCTGGATCCCTGAATGGACTGTGCAGAGCCAAGTGCCCAGCTGATCCACAGTGAGGTAGCATGAGACAGCAGTTATTAAGCTACTGAGATGTCAGGGTCGCTGTGTTCTCACAACAAACCTAACCTATCCTGACTAACACAAAGGGAGGGAGAGAATTAACATTTATGGAGCACCCACTATATGCCTGTAGCGTACTAGGATCTTCATATGGTCCGTTGTTCCTATTGTTGTTTTGTTTATTTCTCACAAAACCTCTGTCAGTTAATAGTGATAATCTCCATTTTCCTGATGAATAAATTCAGGCTCTGAGATGTGATAACCTCATGGACAGGAGAAGGTAGAGATGGTCTGTCTGTAAATTTCTATTTGAGTCTCAACCCCATACTGTTTCAGTGACACTCTGTTGACTTCTGTTAGCATGTACTTGCTTACTTTTAAGACCAAGTTTTGAGCAAACACAACTTGTGCTCTGGTACCACAGCCCACAAAATCTCTCTGCTCCAAAGGAGGGACTATGAGTTCAGAATGTCACCTATGGGAGCTAAACACCCTGCAGGCACGCACAAGTGATAATTCTGTGGTCCAGACTAAAGTCCTTTGTGTGCAGAGACTACTGTCAAAAGACTCTAGCTCAGTAATCGAAGTTGGAATCCAGCCCTGAGCCTAAATGAAGCCAAGGTTGGGGGTACCAGAGGGCACTGAAAAACACAGAGGCAAGGTGATACGGATACCTGTGTTCACAATTCACTTCCACTCTGCCCCTTCTGCTTCTTCTCTCTTAAAGTGGAAGTATTACAGACCTGCCGTCTGACGGCCATATACTGGCTACTTATTCAAGAAAAATTAATAATTGATTAGGTCAATGACTCCAGAGTCAGCATAAGCCATTTTGGAATGAGTTAATTGTATTTGTGTCAAAATGCATGTTCAATTATCATCCTTTAGAGTTATTTGGGTGTTTCTTGCAAATTATTGTGTATGACTCATTTTGGCTCCATAGGAATTATGTTATTTAGTCTCATTATTGGGTATTGTTCATTCTTGCTAATGAATAAATTAAAAAATGGAAATATTATACATTTAAAGTATATCAAATTAAGTTCCAGTAAATAGGGACATATTTACAAGATCATGGCATATAGGAGCCTATTTTAGCTGAATAATAAACATCCAAATTCTTTACTGTGTATAACAACTTTTGGACTTGGAGGCAGAATACCTGGGCTGAAATTCTGGCTCCATATAAGCTGTAAAATGAAATTACTTAACTAAGCCACATATTTCTTATTTAGAAAATGAGTACAGATTAAATTTACCTTACAGAATCATCCTGAGAATTACAGAGTAGAATATGTCTAAAAGCACAGATGATCTGGGGCATTATAAATGCACAACAGTGTTAGGGATTCATAGTAGATCATTCAGGTTTAAAACATCAATGACTATCGTTGAGTCTTCTAATAAGAAGGCATGGGCATAGCTTAGATGTGTCAGAAAGAGCCACCTGGTTTCAAAGAATCTTCAAAAGGAGTGAGTGACCTTAGTGAATTTATGGAGCTTCAGAGTCTCACTTTGTTTTAAAAGCTCAAAAACTAACTTGGCCGAGTCCCAGAGTCAATCAAACACAGGGATACTGATCCGTATTAATAAAGTCCCTAAAAGACTGGTAGAGATGAATAGATACTTATTAGAGTTTACTAAATTTCATGAAAAAAATTCTAAGCTGACTAAATATCCTCATTCTTTAACTAGTTCACCATCTGTTGGTACATAAATTATAAGGGGTAGCCAAATGATAACCCTAAGCTTGCCTGTGTCGGAGTAGGTTGGGTGATACTGGGACAGACAGCCACAAAATCACAGGGTCCTTAAATATTTATTTTTAGGGATATTTATCCCTATTTATCCCTAATTTTTAATTTGAATAGGGATATTTTTATATCCCTATTTATTATTTTTTACTTTAAATTTTTTTTAATTAGGGATTTATTTATATCCCTATGTAAATAGGGATAAATTTTAATAGGGATAAATAAATATTTATCCCTAAATATTTATTCAAACTTCATGTCCCACACTGATGGGTGATGGGATTGACTCTAAGCTTTCTTACTAAGGGACCCAGGGATGACAGAGGCTCCCCTTCATGGCAAGAGGGAAGGAATGATAAAGGATTTTTTTATCCACTGGGGTGCCTGGGTGGCTTAGTGGGTTAAAGCCTCTGCCTTTGGCTCAGATCATGATCCCAGGCTCTTAGGATTGAGCCCCGCATCGGGCTCTCTGCTCGGCGGGGAGCCTGCTTCCTTCTCTCCCTGCCTGCCTCTCTGCCTACTTGTGATCTCTGTCTGTCAAATAAATAAACAAAATCTTTAAAAAATATTTTCCACCAATATATGGCACATATCCCTGATGATGAAAGAATGAATTTCATTAACCAGAGTAAGTAAAAAATTGCCGTGCCCAAGTTTGAGGAGGCAAAGTGCGATCATTCCATGTACCCTAAATTAGAAGGGAATTAGATATTGGTGAGTACACTTGATAAAGAATGTAGGTACATCAGGGGTGTTTTCACTGTAACTTTTTTTTTTTTAAGATTTTATTTATTTATTTGACAGACAGAGATCACCAGTAGGCAGAGAGGCAGGCAGAGAGAGAGAGAGGGGGAAGCAGGCTCTCCGCTGAGCAGAGCGCCCAATGTGGGGCTCGATCCCAGGACCCCGGGATCATGACCTGAGCTGAAGGCAGAGGCTTTAACCCACTGAGCCACCCAGGCGCCCCTTCACTGTAACTTTTGAACGTTGAACATCCTCATGCTCTGAAGTGGGTGTTCCTTTAACCACATAAAGGTATAACTGCCAGATGTCTATGCTCTCATAAAGTTCCATTGACAGAATACCTTTCCGAGGAGTAGAACTAGGATGTGCACTGCCAAACTTTGACTCAATGATTCTTTGTGTCCACCTTCTTGGCTGACTGACCCTTCTTCTCAGAGATATATTCTTGAATTATACCCATTAATTTACTCAGATGACATTCAGGCCTTGGTGGCCTAGGACCCTTCTAGTCTTCCTCAGATGACTTACTAGTCTATTAAGTCTTGATTAGGTTAAGACTTGAATTAAGGATAATAATATAATAATAAAAAATTAATAATCTTATTTTCCTTATTTCATAGTTCAGAGGTACCAAATTCTCCTCTCTCTCTCACAATGTACTTACCTACAGATTAAAAAGAGGTTTTCAGATAACTTCATAATGATACATCTGTTTCAGATTATTGGAAACTAGTTAAGAATATTTGGAAAGCAGAGGTGCCTGGGTGGCTCAGTTGGTTAAGTGTCTCCTCTCAGCTCAGGTCAAGATCCCTGTGTCCTGGGATCGGGCCTGGCACTGGGCTCTCAGTTAGGCAGGGAGCCTGCTTCTCCCTCTTCCTCTGCTGCTCTCCCTGCTTGTGCTCTCTCTCTCTCTTTGCCTTCTTACTTAATGTGTGCTTTCTCATCCTTTCAATTGTGTGGGAATGACTATGCAGAAAGGAACTCCAGTCTCCTTGGTTGTCCAGAGTAAGTTGCATTCTGCTCATAAAGACTAAATATAAGGGATTTGATTATGTTTTAGTCATCTCATGCCAATCTCACACTTTTCATATCCCTTAATGAGAAATGACCTATAGCTTAGCAAAAACTCCTGTATTTGTACCCAAATCCTATGAGTCCAAAGAATTTGTTGATTTCTAGATGGACACTTTTCTGTTTGCATGAATTCATTATATCCTAACCTTTGAATAGTTCTGCATTTGACAACTAATGATAGTCAACTTTTTTTCTTCTGCTAAAATGTTTACTAAATAGTTTCCTCAAGTCAGAAGAGCAATTTATTCATTTAGTTTCTAATTACCTGTTATCCATTCATTCCATCTTTCTCTATCTTATGCATTCAGTGGACTTCAGAAAATGTACTCTGTTCAAAGCCATAAGCTTTGGGAATCAAGATGAAAAATAAGTTGATATTGTCCCCAAAAGGCTTCATTTCTGGGGAGAGAAAGAAAGACATAGGCCCTCAAGCCTAGAAGTAGTAAATGAAAACAAGAAGAAGTAGCCGACTTTAGGACTTCACAAGACTTAAGCATACTTAAGATTTATTCTTCTGATTTTACAAAGCACATTCTCACAGATGACCTCATATAATCTTCTCAACCATTTTGTGGGAGGTAGTGTTATCCCCTTTTACAGATGAGGCAATACAAGTTTATGGAAGTTAAACAACTTGCTCAAAATTTCTTATTAGTAACTGACATAATCCACATTTCTAAAATATTCTCATACTGTAGTTTTACTTTAAGTCCTGCACCTAAATCATTTGGATTTCCAACTAGTCCTCTTGCCTGAATCCTTTGGCACTACAAGTTACAGGAATGCCAACCTGTTCTGATTTGGTAAAAACTCACCTTCGTGGGGCTATATTTTAGAAAATAAGGTACACAATAGGAGCCAACACTTGTTTTGAAGTAGTGGCTTTAAACAATTGTCATCTGGGTTATATACATGTTTATTCTTCTGTTTATTATTCTTTTAAAAATGAAGTTTTGTTTGCAATTATCTTCCCAGAAGAATAGGCTGCTTCTATTTTTTATATAAATGCATTGCTCCACATTTCATTGCTCAGCTTATAGAGAAAAACTGGAAGTATGCTGGAAATGGATTTCTTTTGTAAGTAAAGGTGAAGAAAAACAAAAATATAATGTGATAGAAAATGATGCTTAAGTTAAAGAGACTGAAGTAAGGTTATCAGAGAAGATTGCTGTTGGATACTCACAGAAAATTTCAAGGGCAGAGGTGCCTGGGTGGCTCAGTGGGTTTGCAGTTTTTAAGGATATTTATCTAGTTTTGTTAGTGGTGAAACAACTTACTGCAAAAATGGAAGAATTATTTCCAAGAATATTCTCAAGTTTTGTTTTCTTCCTAAGATATTGATGGACAGCAAGAACTCATGGCATTATGGATGTATGACTGAGTGATGCTTGGGGCTTAGAAACATTCTGGTCGCTATTGAAGGAGATGCTTTTTCTTCTCTCAGGAGTGAACTTAAATAACAGTTTTCAGCAAGATTGTCCTTTTTTATGTATTATGGTTCTTATTTCTTAGAAGTGTCATAAAATGAGAAGTGATTCATCAGGATGCAAAGAGGTCAGCACCTCTATCTATTAAAGGTCTTCCTTTGAATGTGCCTTGGCTATTTAATCAGATTTTATTATCAAGAAAAAAAGCCTTTGTACAAATCACCTTTTATAAGTTTAAAGAATAAATTTTAGAATTGAACAGATCTGGGTTCAAGTTTAACCTGGCCTTTTGCTAGCTGACAGGAGTTAGTCCTTTTGGATCTTTGCATGGAGAATAAGAATGTAATGATATAATTTTTGGTATAGAGGCTACTCTTTTTAATTAGGACACTAAGCCTGGTTCTGTAAGATTTTGAAAGGTCTATTTAATGCCTCTATCTGGTTTCCTTCTCTTAAAATTAGATTACTGTCTTTTAAGTTGGAAGTCCTACTCTTAGGGCTTTATCCCAAGGTAAACATGCAGGGGTTTATGCATAAGGGTGCTTATATGCAGTGTTACTTGAAATTTAAAAGATCTGGATGTCTAATAATAGCAAATTGGTTGAATTATAATATAATCATACATTTGAATTATATGCTGCCAATAAAAATGTCAATAGATATATTTAAATTAATGTACATTGTTACATGGAGAAAAAGTTTACAAAGAAAGATGTATAGCATGCCTTTATTTTTTATTTTTTTTAAAGATTTTATTCATTTGACAGACAGAAATCACAAGTAGGCAGAGAGGCAGGCAGAGAGAGAGGAGGAAGCAGGCTCCCTGCTGAGCAGAGAACCCGATGCGGGGCTCGATCCCAGGACCCCGGGATCATGACCTCAGCCGAAGGCAGAGGCTTTAACCCACTGAGCCACCCAGGCGCCCCGCATGCCTTTATTTTTTAAAAGTAAATATATCTGGGGCGCCTGGGTGGCTCAGTGGGTTAAAGCCTCTGCCTTCCGCTCAGGTCGTGATCCCAGGGTCCTGGGATCAAGCCCCACATCAGGCTTCTCTGCTCAGTGGGGAGCCTGCTTCCTCCTCTCTCTCTGCCTGCCTCTCTGCCTACTTGTGATCTCTGCCTGTCAAATAAATAAATAAAATCTTAAAAAAAATAAAATAAAAGTAAATATATCTGAGCAATATGTACAAAAAAGAAATGGCTTATTGTATGCTATGTTCCAGATGCTATTATAACTACTTCACATGTATCACTCATTTCATTTATATAATCATTCTAACAGGCATTGCTATTAATATCATTTTTATATATACATATAAAAAACCCTGAAGCATGGGAATGTTAAATAACTTGCCCAAAGACACATAGTCATTGATTGCAATACTTGAACCTGAACCTGTATTCTTTACCATTATGATATTCTTCACCACTGCCTCCTAAAAAAAATCTATAATAATGACAAATACAGTATTAATAGTAGCCATCTGTTAACCTCTTTCTTGGAATATTTGGAGGCTTAGAGATGGCACATTACTCACGGATGAGGCTCTGAGTCTTGTCTTTGCCACTTACTAACTCTGTGACTTTGAAGTTCCTTAGCCTCTCTGGGCCTCTTTTCCTTATCTGTAAAGCAAGATGAATAGTTGCTTATAGTTTTGATAAGCATTAAGCAAGTAAATACATGTAAAATACTTAAAATGGTTCTTAAGAATTGAAAATAGTTTTAAAATGTTAGCTGTGGCTAAATCCACCACAGAGCTAAGAAAGGATGGAGTCAGATTTGAAACTTAAATTCACTCCAATAGTATTCTCTCATCTCTACTCTGATTCTTCTAGACCTGTATTCCTGTCTAGAACCACAATGCTCATATTCCCCCAAGATTACAAATGAGTTAATTCACCTTTAAGTTCTCCCACTGAAGGGCTAGAAAATATTGTTTGGATAGGCACTCATGTGGCACAAAACAAACAAAACAAAACAGCCTTGTGTATTTGCACTCCAATCCCTAGAGATTTTACAGTACTTTACTCTGAGTTATTTGCAGAGCTTTTTCATCCTAGGAATATTGTTCTCAATGGTTTTGTGGAGGAGTTTCTCTCATTTAGAAGAAAAGAACAAAAAATATAGTGATCACTAAAAGTTATGATCCTCCTCAGACTATCATTAGAAGCCTATTGTTTTTTTTATCTTGGGATTCTTCTCTTAACTCAACAAATAATTATTCAGTGCCCACTCTCATTCTAGGGTCTGTCTACTAGTCTTTCCTGTTCTCTTCCCGAGGATGACTGCATTGGTTATGTGCTCCATGAAAATGTTACCTGAAATTTTGGTGGCTCGAAATAATGGCGCTCATGGTCTTCTTTCTCAGGGTTTCTGTGGCCAAGAATTCATATAAGACACAGTAAGGGTGACATGTCTGTGCTCCGTATGTGTGGGGCCTCAGCTGGGACACTCAGAGGGCGTGGAACCACCTGGAGGGTTGTTCACGTCAATGTTTGGTAGTAATGTTGGCTTTCTGCTGACTCCTTAACTAGGGCTGTAGGTCGGAGCATCTACATGCGGCCTTTCTAGGTAGCCTGGACTTCCTCACAAAATACAGGATGACCTCCAAAGGCAAGCATCCCAAGGGAGATAGCCGAGCAGAAGCCGTCTTATTTTTATGACCTAGCCTCAGAAATCACGTAACATCACTTTTCCTCTCCTTCATAAGGGAACAAGTGGGTAAACTCTAAAATTCTTTACATATGTTGTTACTGGACAAATGCCAGGACTTTTCAGTGTTTATGGCTGATTCTCAACTATAAGTTCTCTGAGGTTGGATTTTTCTTCTCCATAAAAATGGGGACCATGGTAATAACTATAGCGTGGTTAATAATTACATTAAAATGATGATTAAAAAAATCACAAAATCCTAGTGTTAAAAAATGCAAGGTATTTTAGGTATTTATTTTCTAATATAGGCTTTAAAACCTTTCCAGGAACCTGTGTTTTAGGGGAATAATTTCCGTATAGGCCATACGATAGCACACAACTCATTTTGGGAGATCATAGAATCATATAGATATGGGTTTGAACTCCTGCTCTTTTGCTAGCTATGTTCTTTTACACAAGTTTCCTAACCTCTCTGAGCTATATGGTACTCATCTATAAAATAAGAAATATGTATTCCCAGACCTTAGGTAAGATTAACCAGTCAAAAATTTTAGTTCTTGTAATTTGAAGTAAAGGGCCCACGAAGAATGACATAACTGATGTCATTTGCAGTCACGATATTAAAGGTGACTGTGGAGTATTAGTGTGGGACACATGCAATCTGAGTTTGAGCCACTGCTAGCTTAAAAGGCAGCTTTTTCCAAAATGGAAAATAAATATGACCTCCTCCAGTTGATCACAGAACCATGACAAGCCATATGATTTGGAGACCAAGGGTGGGCTGGATTTCAGTCCTCACTTATTTCCAGGTAGGTTCCTTTGGGCACAGAACATATACTATCTACTTGCACAATCATATACTATGGCCCAGTGCCCTCCTATTTTGCAATAATTACATGCTAATTATTTGTGGTAAAGTTCTTTATCACAAGAATTAAATGCCCTGATGCGCTATAAACCATGTCTTGGGGGGAAAAAAAGTTTTGATTTATACCATTTGCTGATATCCATGGTATAAAAACTCCCACCATGACTGATTTCAGAGTACCAGCATTTTAACAATAGCTCACAAAACAGTTGCTTTTTATTCCCCTATTGGAGCTAACTCCAGCACACCCATTAGCAAAGAGAAAAATTCAAGCAAGTGCTAGAAAACAGCCTTGAGACCTCATAACTTCCCTTAGACACAAAGCATCCTATAAGCAGTTCCAATGGCAAAACAGAAGAGCTTCCAGAACCATGGGCAGCTTCATGGGTGGTATGTAACCCCTCCCAATTCTCTCTATATGCATGGGAAAAATATTCTATTTCTTCCCAAACTCTTATTGATATCTTATGGAAGACTAGTAGGAACACTTTAGAACATCCTATTTCAGGAGAAAACATGAATATATTTTTTAAAAATGAGATACCCTTTTACAAGACAGTTTAGGAGGAAGAGAGTTAGGAAATAATGTCACATGTTTTGTATTAGAGAGAAACCAGGAAATGCCAGTGAAGAGAAAAATAACCTATTGGTTACAGCTTGTTGGAGCTCTACGTGCCCTATCAGCTCATCCTTCTATTTTTTGGTCACATGTAGCAGACTTTATGGTTATAGAAAACGTTATTTTTTTCATTTGTCATCAGAAATGAAGTTTAAACTATAATCAAAGACCCGAGGCTTAGATTTTTTTAAACTAAATTTCTGTTTTTGATTTTGTATCCTATCCCAAAGGGAGTAAGTAGAAGGGTTTAGATGAAGGCATTTTTCAGTAGGGGGAAGTTCTTAGTTAGCAGGCTAGTGTGACCTCCATTTGGCTTAATTATATTCATTTGATTTCAACCACTATAAATGGGACATGGTCCCACCCCTCAAGAAGATTATGGTGTCATAGCCAGACTTGGACAACTTAATATAGCAGAGGAAGTGCTGCTGGTGGTGGTCATAGCAGTAGTAGCCGTGGTAATAGTACCAGCAGCAGCAGCTAGGAGAAGACCCGGGTTTATATTAAGAATCTTCTACCCATTGACTATATGAAGTTGGACAAGTTACTTGATTCCTCTGAATCGGTTGCCTCATTCTAGCATTAGAATTCTACCTCAAAGGATGAAAGGAATATTTGTCAAGTTATCAGTAACCTATCTGACAGATCAGGAATAAATAACAAATATCTACCTTCAGTAATAGTTTCATCATCAAAGCATTGTTGTGAGGATTAAATTAGATAGTATGCCTTTAAGAGCATTCAGGAATTATTTGATGAACATTAATTGTGGGTTCAGTGCATCTCTAAACTTGGCCATATATTGACTGCAACAATGAAGAGACACATACATGTTGATTCCTTTCTCTCCTACACTGGCATTGCTTATAGGGAGCAGGGTAGGGCTTTAATAAAACAAAGACAAAGTCTATATAGAGTCAGAGAAAGAGGAGATCTTACTGGATGTCAAGGATCAGAAATGGGGTTTTAAGAAAGGTGATATTGAGAAGAGCATTGAAGAATGGAGAAAGAGATATTGAGAGTTTTTCCCCAAGTGGAAGCTACTAATTGCACAAAAGCATGCTCATTACCACCAGATATCATAAATATGAGAAAGAACTGCTTCTACCCCTTCTCTGAGAGATATAGCTGAAAGTCTACAGCTTACCAACAGTGAATCAGATAAATGAATTTTACCTAGACATAAAGAGCAACATTTTAATCACACTTTAGAAAAATTCTTGCTTTAAGGTATAAATACTAGGAATGTTTGCAGGAGCAGCCAGTGTAGAAAACTATGTAATTCCATGCTTCCAGGTTTCAACAAATTCCTTCTTTTACCCTAATTTAAAGTACTTAGTATCATTTCTTTAAAATGTAAAGGAGGGGCGCCTGGGAGACTCAGTGGGTTAAAGCCTCTGCCTTAAGCTCAGGTCATGGTCTCAGGGTCCTGGGATCGAGCTCCACATAGGGCCCTCTTTTCATCAGGAAGCCTGCTTCCTCCTCTCTCTCTGCCTGCCTCTCTGCCTACTTGTGATCTCTGTCAAATAAATAAATAAATAATCTCTAATAAAATAAAATGTAAAGGAGACAGGGAAACCACTTACTTTTCTGAGAGTCGGAATTGTAGTCTCTTCAAAAGCATGTCTGTCTGGTTGGCTATAGTAGATTTTTTTTTTCCCAATTTACCTCTTGAGAAGATGGCTTTAGACTACTTCTAACAGAAAAAAGACCTCGAATAGCCAAAGGAATATTGAAAAAGAAAGCCAAAGTTGGTGGCATCACGATTCCGGACTTCAAGCTCTATTACAAAGCTGTCATCATCAAGACAGTATGGTACTGGCACA
>PISX010019645.1:0-37628 GCA_004024625.1 Mellivora capensis
ACAGGGGTTAAGTCCCCGGACTCGGGACAGCTAACCTGGCACTGAGCCAGAGAGAGTGCAGTGGAGAAACCAGGTCTTGGTCCTGGAGCTGCCAGCGCCTCTGAGAGTGCCTACCCAGGACAGCCTCCCCTGGTGCTGAGCCAGAGAGAGGACAGTGGAGAAACCAGGTCTTGGTCCCTGAGCAGTCAGCACACCTGAGAATGCCTGGGGTCCCGTGAGGGGCTGGGAGCATCGCCAGCCGGCAGAAACAGAGCCTTTTTGCACTCTTCCATGTGAGTGCCGTGCCACGCTATCAGAGCCTGAGACACGCGCCCCATACTCTCCCCTGAGAGAGGTGCTTGGTCCCAGCGCTCTCAGACCCGGAAAGAGCAGGCACTCCCAGCCCGGGCCAATGGAAAAATCTCAGTGTGCGATTGCAGCTTGGAATCTCTGTGGTGGTCTGGAACTGCCCAGAGAGCCGCTGCTGTCCTGGTTTTGGGTACAAAGCAGGAGTTCCTGTGTCCCCAGGGACTGCGACTCGGAAATTGCTCTGCCAGCGGACAAGGGGGAACTTATGTGCTCTGCAGCACCCAGAGGGGAGCAGACAGAGGCTTTTCTCTGAGAGGGAGGTCTAGGTGCAGTTTCCTTTCCTCTAAACCTCCAAAAACCATCAAGAGCTGCCAAGGGGAGAGAAAAGAAATGAAAAACATATAAACATACTCCAGAGAACAAAAGTCTGAAAAACCGGTTTCCTCAGAGCCCACCCCCCGGGGGGGGCAGGAGGACTTAACTCATGGAACATTTCCTGAATATCCACGTTGCAGGCCCCTTCCCCAGAAAACCAACCAGGGGAAAAAAAAAGAAAAAAAGAAAAAAATAGAACAAAAGAACAAAGACTACTACCTCATAGATACAACTTTTATTTTAAATTCATTACCACTATCCTGGTTCATTCTTTTTAAAAACATAGACAATTTTTTTAAACTTTTTACCAGCACAGTAAGATGTCCAGTACATCAAATTTCATAATAACCTTTTAACCTGAATTTTGTTACATATACCCGTGTTTTTCTTTTGCTTTTCTATTATGTAATTTCTTTTAAATTTTAGCTTAGTTTAGTTTAGTTTATTCCTTTTTTGTATTTTTATTTTTAATATTCATATAGTCTTAAACTTCAAGGTAATCCCCTTTCCCCAATCAGTGCTACCCCTATAGCTAAACCAAATTTTAATCCCCCTTTATCTGAGGAAAGTGGAGTCCTTTAACAAAGATATCAAGATACATCCAGGAAGAATCAAAATTACCTTCCTCGCCCACACTGAAAATTTATAACCACTCTCTCAGCTTTTTCTCCCGCCAATCTTTCTGTGAGATTGTGTTTGTCCTGATAGTATATAAATCTTATATTTGGGGTTCTTTTTCACGAGGTTCTTTACATTTTTCTTTTTTTTCTTTTTTGCTTATATATATATATATATATATATATATATATATATATATATTATTTCTCTTGTCATATAATTTTATCAGTCTTTTTGTTTGTCTGTTTTTGTTTGTATACTTCATATATCTTAACTTAAGGGCCCATTTGGACTGAGCCTTCTCTTTTATCTTCCTTTTTTATCCTGTATCTCTTTTTTCTTTTTTTTTTCATTTGGGTGGGGACTCCTGATTGCTCAGAAGCATTCCAGGGTGCACCTTCACTGCACCAAGGTTGATACAACCAGTTAGATCCGTTCAGCCATCTCTCATCAAAATGACTAGGAGGAGGAATGCCCAACAAAAGAAAAATTCAGACGATGGGCCTTCTGCAACAGAGCTAATGGCTACCGACATAGACAATATGTCGGAAAGGGAATTCAGGCTAACAATTATCCAGGCAATAGCTAGGTTGGAAAAAGCCAGGGAAGACCAAACGGAATTGATTAGGGCAGAACTGAAAGCCAACAGGGATGATGTTCACAAGGCTCTCAATGAGTTCCAATCTAATGTAAATTCTCTAAAAGCTAGGGTAACTGAGACAGAAGATAGAAATAGTGATCTGGAGGAGAAACAGATAGAGAGAAAGGATCAGGAGGAAGCCTGGAAGAAACAGCTTAGAAGCCATGAAAACAGAATCAGGGAAATAAATGATGCCATGAAATGCTCCAATGTCAGAATTATTGGAATCCCTGAAGGGGAGGAGAAAGAAAGAAATCTAGAAGATATAGTGGAACACGTTGTCCAAGAAAATTTTCCCAATCTCTTGAATGGAACCAGCATTCATGTACTAGAGGCAGAACGGTTTCCCCCCAAGATTATAGATTCTCAAAAGACCTCGAGACACCTAATAGCAAGAATGAAGAATTATAATTGTAGGCAAACCCTCTTGAAGGCAGCTAGGACAACAAAGCTCCTTACATACAGAGGAAAGCCCAGCAGAATAACGTCAGACCTATCCAAAGAAACCTGGCAAGCCAGAAAAGGCTGGCATGATATATTCAGGGCACGAAATGAGAAGAACATGCAACCAAGAATACGTTATCCAGCAAGACTGACATTCAAAATGGATGGAGAGATAAAGAGTTTCCAAGACAGGCAAGGCTTAAAAGAGTATGCGACCACCAAGCTGACACTGCAGGAAATATTAAGGGGGTTTCTATAAAAGAGGAAAAATCCCAAGAATATCATTGAACAGAAATATATAGACAATCTACAGAAAGAAAGACCTCAAAGGTAACACGATGTCAATAAAAATGTATTTATCAATAATCACTCTCAATGTGAATGGCCTAAATGTACCCATAAAACAACATGGGTTTGCAGATTGGATAAAACGACAGGACCCATTTTGAACCTAAGGATACATCAAGACTGAAAGTGAAGGGATGGAGAAGCATCTTTCATGTCAATGGGCCTCAAAAGAAGGCTGGAGTAGCAATTCTCATATCAGATAAATTAGATTTTAAACTAAAGACTGTAGTCAGTGATACAGAAGGACACTACATCATTCTTTTCTTTAAATTTATTTTTATTTCTTTTCAGTGTAACAGTATTCATTGTTTTTATACCACACACAGTGCTCTACGCAATACGTGCCCTCCCTAAATTCCACCACCAGGCTTCCCTAACCTCCCACCACCCCCCTTCAAAACCCCTCAGGTTGTTTTTCAGAGTCCATAGTCTCTCATGGTTCACCTCCCTTTCCAATTTCCCTCAACTCCCTTCTCCTCTCCATCTCCCCATGTCCTCCGTGTTATTTGTTATGCTCCACAAATAAGTGAAACCATATGATAATTAACTCTCTCTGATTGACTTATTTCACTGAGCATAATCTCTTCCAGTCCCGTCAATGTTGCTACAAAAGTTGGGTATTCATCCTTTCTGATGGAGGCATAATACTCCATAGTGTATATGGACCACATCTTCCTTATCCATTCATCCATGGAAGGGCATCTTGGTTCTTTCCACAGTTTGGCGACCGTGGCAATTGCTGCTATAAACATTGGGGTTCAGATGGCCCTTCTTTGCACTACATCTGTATCTTTGGGGTAAATAACCAGTAGTGCAATTGCAGGATCATAGGGAAGCTCTATTTTTAATTTCTTGAAGAATCTCCAAACTGTTCTCCAAAGTGGCTACACCAACTTGCATTCCCACCAACAGTGTAAGAGGGTTCCCCTTTCTCCACATCCTCTCCAACACAACTAGTTTCCTGTCTTGCTAATTTTGGCTATTCTAACTGGTGTGAGATGGTATATCCATGTCGTTTTAATCTGAATCTCCCTAATGGCTAGTGATGATGAACATTTTTTCATGTGTCTGATAACCATTTGTATGTGTTCATTGGATAAGTGTCCTCATGTCTTCTGCCCATTTTTTGACATGATTATCTGTTTTGTGTGTGTTGAGTTTGAGAAGATTTTTATAGGGGCACCTGGGTGGCTCAGTGGGCTAAAGCCTCTGCCTTCACCTTGGGTCATGATCCCAGAGTCCTGGGATCGAGCCCTGCATCAGGCTCTCTGCTCAGCGGGGAGCCTGCTCCCTCCTCTCTCTCTGCCTGCTTCTCTGCCTACTTGTGATCTCCGTCTGTCAAATAAATAAATAAAATCTTAAAAAAAAGATCTTTATATATCCTGGATATCAACCTACTGTCTGTACTGTCATTTGCAAATATCTTCTTCCATTCTGTGGGTTGCCTCTTTGTTTCATTGACCGTTTCCTTTGTTGTGCAGAAGCTTTTGATCTTGATGAAATCCCAAAAGTTCATTTTCGCTTTTGTTTCCTTTGCCTTTGGAGACATAACTTGAAAGAAGTTACTGTGGCTGATATTGAAGAGGTTACTGCCTATGTTCTCCACTAGGATTCTGATGGATTCCTGTCTTACATTGAGGTCTTTCATCCATTTAGAATTTATCTTTGTGTATGGTGTAAGAGAATGGTCGAGTTTTATTCTTCTACAAGTAGCAGTGCAATTTTCTCAGCACCATTTATTGAAGAGACTGTCTTTTTTCCATTGTATGCTTTTTCCTGCTTTGTGGAAGATTATTTGACCATAGAGTTGAGGGTCCATATCTGGGCTCTCTACACTGTTCCATTGGTCTATGTGTCTGTTTTGATGCCAGTACCATGCTGTCTTGGTGATCACAGCTTCGTAGTGAAGCTTGACATCAGGTAACGTGATGCCACCAGTATTATTTTTGTTTTTCAACATTTCCTTAGCAATTCGGGGTCTCCTCTGATTCCATACAAATTTTAGGATTATTTGCTCCAGCTCTTGAAAAATACCGGTGGAATTTTGATGGGAATGGCATTAAAAGTACAGATTGCTCTAGGCAGTACAGACATTTAACAATGTTTATTCTTCCGATCCAAGAGCATGGAATGGTCTTCCAGCTTTTTGTGTCTTCTTCAATTTCTTTCATGAGTGTTTTGTAGTTTCCTGAGTACAGATCCTTTACCTCTTTGGTTAGGTTGATTCCCTGGTATCTAATGGTTCTTGGTGCTATAGTAAATGGAATTGATTCTCTAATTTCCCTTTCTGTATTTTTATTGTTAGTGTATAAGAAAGACAATGATTTCTGTACATTGACTTCGTATCCTACCACGTTACTGAGTTGCTGTATGAGTTCTAGTAGTTTGGGGATAGAGTATTTTGGGTTTTCCATATAAAGTATCAAGTCATCTGCGAAGAGAGAGAGTTTGATTTCTTCATTGCCAATTTGGATACCTTTTATTCCTATTTGTTGTCTGACTTCTCTTGCTAGGACTTTTAATACTATGTTGAAGAGGAGTGGTGAGAGTGGGTATCCTTGTTGTGTTCCTGATCTCAACGGGAAGGCTGTGAGCTTCTTCCCATTGAGGATGATGTTTGCTGTGGGTCTTTCATACATAGATTTTATGAAGTTCAGAAATGTTCCCTCTATCCCAATACTTTGAAGCGTTTTAATCAGGAACGGATGCTGGATTTTGTCAAATGCTTTTTCTGCATCCATTGAGAGGACCACGTGGTTTTTCTCTCTTCTCTTATTGATTTGTTCTATCACATTGATTGATTTGCGAATGTTGAACCATCCTTGTAACCCAAGGATGAATCCCACCTGGTCATGGTGGATAATCTTTGCATCCTGTTTGCTAGGATCTTGTTGAGAATCTTAGCATCCATATTCATCAGTGATATTGGTCTGAAATTCTCCGTTTTGGTGTGGTCTTTGCCTGGTTTAGGGATCACAGTAATGCTGGCTTCAAAAAAGAGTCTGGAAGTTTTCCTTCTGCTTGAATTTTTTGAAACAGCTTCAAGAGAATAGGTTTTATTTCTTCTTTAAAAGTTTGGAAGAATTCCCCAGGGAATCCGTCATATCCTGGGCTCTTGTTTTTTGAGAATATGCAGGGAATAATCTCAGTCTTTTAGTATCGGTTGAGTCCTGATTTGTGGCCCAGTATGTGGTCTATTCTGGAGAAGATCCCATGTGCACTTGAGAAGAATGATTATTCTGTTGTTTTAGGGTGGAATGTTCTGTATATATCTATGAGGTCCATCTGGTCCAATGTGTCATTCAATGATTTTGTTTCTTTATTGATATTCTGCTTGGATGATCTGTCTTTTACTGAGAGAGGCGTGTTGAGATCTCCTACTATAAATGTATTCATATCAATATGACTCTTGATCTTGATTAATAGATTTCTTATGTGATTGGCTGCTCCCATATTGGAGGCATATATACATTTATAATTGTTAGATCTTCTTGGTATATAGTCCCTTTAAGAGTGATGTAGTGTCCTTCTGTATGTCTGATTACCATCTTTATTTTAAAATCTAATTTATCTGATATGATAATTGCTACCGCGGCCTTTCTTTGAGGCCCATTGGCATGAAAGATGCTTCTCCATCCCTTCACTTTCACTCTGGTTGTAACCTTAGGTTCAAAATGGGTATCTTGTAGACAACATATGGATGAGTCCTGTCGTTTTATCCAATCTGCAACCCTGTGTCATTTTATGGGCACATTTAGGCCATTCACATTGAGAGTGATTATTGATATCTACGTTTTTATTGACATTGTGTTACCTTTGAGGTCTTTCTTTCTGTAGATTGTCTCTTTATTTCTGTTCAATGATATTCTTAGGATTTTTCCTCTTTTATACAACCCCCCTTAATATTTCCTACTGTGTCAGCTTGGTGGTCGCATACTCTTTTAAGCCTTGCTGGTCTTGGAAACTCTTTATCTCTCCATCCATTTTGAGTGTCAGTCTTGCTGGATAACATATTCTTGGTTGCATATTCTTCTCATTTCGTGCCTTGAATATATCTTGCCAGCCCTTTCTGGCATGCCAGTTTTCTTTGGATAGGTCTGACGTTATTCTGATGGGCTTTCCTCTGTATGTAAGGAGCTTTGTTGTCCTAGCTGCCTTCAAGAGGGCTTGCCTACAATTATAATTCTTCATTCTTGCTATTAGGTGTCTTGAGGTCTTTTGAGAATCTATAATCTTGGGGGGAAACCGTTCTGCCTCTAGTACATGAATGCTGGTTCCATTCAAGAGATTGGGAAAATTTTCTTGGACAACGTGTTCCACTATATCTTCTAGATTTCTTTCTTTCTCCTCCCCTTCAGGGATTCCAATAATTCTGACATTGGAGCATTTCATGGCATCATTTATTTCCCTGGTTCTGTTTTCGTAATTTCTAAGCTGTTTTTTTTTTTTCCAGGCTTCCTCCTGATCCTTTCTCTCTGTCTGTGTCTCCTCCAGATCACTAATTCTATCTTCTGTCTCAGTTACCCTAGCTTTTAGAGAATTTACATTAGATTGGAACTCATTGAGAGCCTTGTGAACATCATCCCTGTTGGCTCTCAGTTCTGCCCTAACATTGTGAACATCATCCCTGGTGGCTTTCAGTTCTGCCCTAATCAATTCCGTTAGGTCATCCATGGCTTTTTCCAACCTAGCTATTGCCTGGATAATTGTTAGCCTGAATTCCCCTTCTGACATATTGTCTATGTCGGTAGCCATTAGTTCTGTTGCAGAAGGCCCATCATCTGAATTTTTCTTCTGTTGGGCATTCCTCCTCCTACTCATTTTGATGAGAGATGGCAGAACGGATGTAACTGGACGTATCGACCATGGTGCATTCAAGGTGCACCCTGGAACGCTTCTGAGCAATCAGGAGTCCCCACCCAAATGAAAGAAAAAAGAAAAAAAGAGAGACAGGAAAAAAAAAAGGAAGGTAAAAGAGAAGGCTCAGCCCAAATGGGCCCTTAAGTTAAGATATATGAAGTATACAAACAAAAACAGACAAACAAAAAGACTGATAAAATTATATGACAAGAGAAAGAAAAAATATATATATATAAAAGCAAAAAAGAAAAAAGTAAAGAACCTCGTTAAAAAGAACCCCAAATATAAGATTTATATACTATCAGGACAAACACAATCTCACAGAAAGTTTGGCGGGAGAAAAAGATGAGAGAGTAGTTTTAAATTCTCAGTGTGGGCGAGGAAGGCAATTTTGATTCTTCCTGGATGTATCTTGATATCTTTGTTAAAGGACTCAACTTTCCTCAGATAAAGGGGGATGAAAAATTGGTTTACCTATAGGGGTAGCACTGATTGGGGAAAGGGGATTACCTTGAAGTTTAAGTCTATATGAATATTAAAAAATAAATATACAAAAAAGTAATAAACTAAACTAAACTAAGCTAAAATTTAAAAGAAATTACAAAATAGAAAAGCAAAAGAAAAACACAGGTATATGTAACAAAAAGATCAGGTTAAAAGGTTATTTATTATGAAATTTGATGTACTGGACATCTTACTGTGATGGTAAATGGTTAAAAAAATGTCTATATTTTAAAAAAGAATGAACCAGGATAGTGGGAACAAATTAAAAATAAAATTTCTATCTATGAAGTAATTGTCGTTCATTTTTGGATTTTTTTTCTCTCTCTCTTTTTTTTCCTGGTTCGTTTTCTCAGGGAGGGGCCTGCCACGTGGGTTTTCAGGCAGTGTTCCCTGACTTAAGTTCTCCCGCCACCCTCAAGGGGGTGGGCTCCTAGGAAACCTGTTTTCAGGCTTTTGTTCTCTGGAGGTTTTTATGTTTGTTCATTTGTTTTCTCTCCCTTTGGCAGCTCTTGATGGTTTTTGGAGGTTTAGATGAAAGCAGACTGCACCCAGACCTCCCTCTCAGAGAGAAGCCTCATTCTGCTCCCCTCTGGGTGCTGCAGAGCACATAAGTTCCCCCTTGGCCACTGGCATAGCAAGTTCCAAGGCACGGTCCTTGGGGACACAGGAACTCCCGCTTTGTACCCAAAACCACGACATCAGCGGCTGTCTGGTCAGCCCCGGACTGCCAGAGAGGTACCAAGCAGCGATTGCACACTGGGATTTTCCTGCTGACCCGGGCTGGGAGTGCCTGGTCTTTCCGAGTCTGTGAGTGCCGAGAGCACCAGGCTGGTGCCTGCCCGCACCTCTCAGGGGAGAGTGTGGGCACGCAAGTCTCACACTCTGATAGCGCGGTGTGGAACTTGCGTGGAAGAGTGCAAAAAGGCTATGTTTCTGCCGGCTGGCGACACTCCCAGCACCCCAATGCACCCCAGGCATTCTCAGGTGCACTGGCGGCTCAGGGACCAAAACCTGGTTTCTCCGCCACACTCTCTCTGGCTCAGCGCCAGGTTAGCTGTCTCAAGACTGGGGACGTTTCCCCTGTCTCTAACAGCCCTGATTCCCTCAAATTCCTGCAGCGATCCTTTGCTCTTTTTGAGTGCTTTCAACCAGACTCCAAGTTAATGCTGGTCCCCAGATGCAGGAGACTCTCGTATTAGGGTATTACTTTCCAATGGGTCACCTCTGGTGGCTCCCTGCTCCTTTTCCTTATCTTCACATCCCAGTCCAACATTCCCACTCCGCTTTACCTGCCCACTTGTGTCTTCTGCACCCGCAGAGATCCAGACGTGTAAAATTCTGATCTCAGGCTGATTTCATGGGTGATCAGAGTTCCTTGGTAGGTAATCAGCTCACTTTATGGGATAGGTTGAAAAGGAGCCTCCTCCTACTTCCCCTCCATCTTGTCTCCCCACACTACATCATTCTTAAAGGGATTATCCACCAAGAAGATATAACAATTGTAAATATTTATGCCCCCAGTATGGGAGAAGCCAATCACATAAGAAAACTATTAATTAAGATCAAGAGTCATATCGATATGAATACATTTATAGTAGGAGATCTCAACACGCCTCTCTCAGTAATAGACTGATCATCCAAGCAGAATATCAATAAAGAAACAAAAGCATTGAATGAAACATTGGACCAGATGAACCTCATAGATATATATAGAACATTCCACCCTAAAACAACAGAATACTCATTCTTCTCAAGTGCACATGGAACCTTCTCCAGAATAGACCACATACTGGGTCACAATCAGGACTCAACCGATACCAAAAGACTGAGATTATTCCCTGCATATTCTCAGATCACAATGCTTTGAAACTGGAGCTCAATCACAAGGAAAAGTTTGGAAGGAACTCAAACACCTGGAAGCTAAAGACCATCTTGCTTAAGAATGCTTGGATCAACCAGCAGATCAAAGAAGAACTTAAAAAATTCATGGAAACCAATTAGAATGAAGACACGTCGGTCCAAAACCTATGGGATACAGCAAAGGCGGTCCTAAGGTGGAAATATATAGCCATCCAAGCCTCCCTCAAAAAAATTAAAAATCCAGAACATGACAGCTGTCTCTACACCTTAAAGAACGGGAGAATCAACAACAAATCAAACAAATTCCACACGGAAGAAGAGAAATAATCAAGATTAGAGCAGAGATCAATGAGGTAAAAACTAGAGATACAGTAGAATGTATCAATGGAAGTAGAAGGTGGTTTTTTGAAAGAATCAATAAGATCGATAAACCATTGGCCACACTAATCCAAAAGAAAAGAGAGAAAGCTCAAATTAATAAAATTATGAATGAAAAGGGAGAGATCACAACTAAAACCAAGGAAGTAGAAACATTCAACAGAAGTTATTATCAACAGTTATATGCCAATAAGCTAAGCAACCTAGATGAAATGGATGCATTCCTGGAAAACTATAAACTCCCAAAATTGAACCAGGAAGAAATTGACAACCTGAATAGACTGATATCTAGTAAGGAGACTGAAGCAGTGATCAAAAACCTTCCAAAAGACAAGAGCCCAGTACCTGATGGATTCCCTGGGGAATTCTACCAAACATTCAAGGAAGAAATAAAACCTATTCTCCTGAAGCTGCTTCAAAAAATTGAAGCGGAAGGAAAACTTCCAGACTCTTTTTATGAAGCCAGCATTACCCTGATCCCCAAACCAGGCAAAGACCACAACAAAAAGGAGAATTTCAGACCAATATCACTGATGAATATGGATGCTAAGATTCTCAACAATTTCCTAGCAAACAGGATCAAAAATTACATTAAAAAGTTTATCCACCATGACCAGGTGGGATTCATCCTTGGGTTACAAGGATAGTTCAACATTCACAAATCAAATCAATGTGATGGAACAAATCAATAAGAGAAGAGAGGAGAACCACATGGTGCTCTCAATTGAAGCAGAAAAAGCATTTGACAAAATCCAGCATCCGTTCCTGATTAAAACCCGTCAAAGCATAGGGACAGAGTGAACATTTCTGAGTTGCATAAAAACTGTCTATGAAAGACTCACAGCAAACATCATCCTCAATGGGAAGAAGTTCACAGCCTTCCCATTGAGATCAGGAACACGACAAGGATGCCCACTCTCACCACTCTTGTTCAACATAGCATTAGAAGTCCTAGCAACAGCAATCAGATAAGAAAGAGAAATAAAGGGTATCCAAATTGGCAATGAAGAAGTCAAACTGTCTCTCTTCGCAGATGACGTGATACTTTATATGGAAAACCCAAAATACTCTATCCCCAAACTACTAGAACTCATAAAACAATTCAGGAATATGGCAGGGTACAAAGTCAATGTACAAAAATCAGTGGCTTTCTTATACACTAACAATGAAAATACAGAAAGGGAAATCAGAGAATCAATTCCATTTACTAAAACACCAAGAACTAGAAGATACCTTGGAATCAACCTAACCAAAGTGGTAAAGGATCTGTACTCGAGGAACTAGAGAACACTCATGAAAGAAATTGAAGAAGACACAAAAAGATGGAAGAGCATTCCATGCTCTTGGATCAGAAGAATAAACATTGTTAAAATGTCTATACTGCCTAGAGCAATCTATACTTTTAATGCCATTCTGATCAAAATTCCACCGGTATTTTTCAAGAGCTGGAGCAAATAATCCTAAAATTTGTATGGAATCAGAAGAGACCTCGAATTGCTAAAGAAATATTTAAAAACAAAAATAAAACTGGCGGCATCACGTTACCTGATTTCAAGCTTTACTACAAAGCTTTGATCACCAAGACAGCATGGTACCGGCATAAAAACAGACACATAGACCAGGAGAAGAGAGTAAAAAGCCCAGATATGGACCCTCAACTGTGTGGTCAAATAATCTTGGACAAAGCAGGAAGAATTATCCCATGGAAAAAAGACAGTCTCTTCAATAAATGGTGCTGGGAAAATTGAACAGCTATATGTAGGAGAATGAAACTCAACCATTCTCTTATACCGTACACAAAGATAAACTCAAAATTAATAAAGGACCTCAAAGTGAGACGGGATTCCATCAGAATTCTAGAGGAGAACATAGGCAGTAAGCTCTTCTACATCAGCCACAGCAACTTCTTTCAAGATTTGTCTCCAAACGCAAAGGAAACAAAAGTGAAAATGAACTTTTTGGACTTCATGAAGATCAAAAGCTTCTGCACAGCAAAGGAAACAGTCAACAAGACAACGAGGCAACCCACGGAATGGGAGAAGATATTTGCAAATGACAGTATAGGCAAAAGTTTGATATCCAGGATCTATAAAGAACTTTTCAAACTCAACACTTACAATACAGATAATCATGTCAAAAAATGGGCTGAAGACATGAACAGACACTTCTCCAATGAAGACATACAAATGGCTATCAGACACATGAAAAAATGTTCATCATCACTAGCCATCAGGGAGATTCAAATTAAAACCACATTGAGATACCACATCACATCAGTTGGAATGGCCAAAATTAGCAAGACAGGAAACTACTTTTGTTGGAGATGATGTGGAGAAAGGGGAACCCTCTTCCACTGTTGGTGGGAATCCAAGTTGGTGCAGCCACTTTGGAGAACAGTTTGGAGATTCCTCAAGAAGTAAAAATAGAGCTTCCCTATGACCCTGCAATTGCACTACTGGGTATTTACCCCAAAGATACAGATGTAGTGCAAAGAAGAACCATCTGTACCCCAATATTTATAGCAGCAATGGCTACGGTCGCCAAACTGTGGAAAAAACCAAGATGCCCTTCAACAGACTAATGGATAAGGAAGATGTGGTCCATATACACTATGGAGTATTATGCCTCCATCAGAAAGGAGGAATACCCAACTTTTGTAGCAACATGGACGGGACTGGAAGAGATTATGCTGAGTGAAATAAGTCCGCCAGAAAGAGTCAATTATCATATGGTTTCACTTATTTGTGGAGCATAACAAATTACATGGAGGACATGGGGAGATGGAGAGGAGAAGGGAGTTGAGGGAAATTGGAAGGGGAGGTGAACCATGAGAGACTATGGACTCTGAAAAACAACCTGTGGGTTTATGAAGGGGCGGGGTTTGGGAGGTTAGGGGAGCCTGGTGGTTGGTTTTAGGGAGGGCACGTATTGAATGGAGCACTGGGTGTGGTGCAAAAACAATGAATACTGTTACACTAAAAACAAATCAAAGTAAATTAATTAATTAAAAAAAAAACAAAAAAAAACAACAAACAGAAAGACTGACAAAAGAAAGATAAAATAACAATAAAAACACAGAATAAAATGGGGGAAGTGACAGGAAGGTGGGATATAATCCCTTGATCTTGTTGAGCAAGTGTATTTCAGGTCTTCCTCGGTGTATCTTGTTACCTTTGTTAGAGGACTGAACTTTTCAAAGGTACAGAGAAATTAAAGCTGATATATTTAGAGAGGTCGTATTGAATAGGGAAAAAAAGGAAAACATTGATGCTTATATCTATATATCTATATCTATAAATATAAATATAAAAGTAAAGCCAATATAACTATATGTATGATAAAAGTTAAAGTTAAAAAGTTGCTTTGGAATATGTAGTACTAAACAACTATTTGAAATATTAAGATACAGATGTAGTGAAAAGAAGGGCCATCAGTACCCCAATGTTCATAGCAGCAATGGCTACAGATGCCAAACTGTGGAAGGAACCAAGATGCCCTCCAGTGGAAAAATGGATAAAAAAATATGGTCCATATATACAATGGAATATAATGCCTCCATCAGAAAGGATAAATACCCAAGTTTTGTATCAACATGGATGGGACTGCTGGAGATTATGCTGAGTGAAATAAGTCAAGCAGAGAGAGGTAATTATCACGTGGTTTCCCTTATTTGTGGAACATAAGGAATAACACGGAGGACATGAGGAGATGGAGAGGAGAAGTGACTTGGCCGATATTGGAGGGAAAGACGAACCATGAGAGCCTGTGGATTCTGAGAAACAAACTGAGGGTTTTATAGGGGTGGGGGTGGAGTTTAGGTGAGCCTGGTGGTGGGTATTATGGAGGTCATATATTGCATGGAGCACTGGGTGTGGTGCATAGACAATGAATTCTGGAACATTGAAAAGAACTTAAAAAAATACATTTGGTATATATATATAGTGGTGAGACCACGAAGATCTAAACTCTTACCAAATTTCAAGTATACAATACAGATCAACTAGAGTCACCGTGAAGTACATATAATACCTATAACTTATTCATCCCATATAACCAAACCTTTGTACCCTTTTTCCAACATTACCCCATTTCCCCACCCTTAACCCTTAGCAACCATCGTTTTTTTTTTTTTTAAGATTTTATTTATTCATTTGACAGACAGAGATCACAGGTAGGCAGAGAGTCAGGCAAAGAGAGAGAGGAAGGAAAACAGGCTCCCTGCTGAGCAGAGAGCCTGATGTGGGGCTCGATCCCAGGACCCTGGGATCCTGACCTGAGTTGAAGGCAGAGGCTTTAACCCACTGAGCCGCCCAGGCACCCCAGCAACCATCATTTTATCTCGAGTTTTATGAATTATACCTTTTTATATTTCACCTAAAAATAATAATAATAAATAAAAGAACAATAATCATGAGAAATAACTTTAAATAAAGAAGAAGAAAAAAAAGAAAAGTTGTATTTTAGGAATATACAGGCTGTGCTGCAATAGCAGGAGCTTAATATATTGTTTTCCCTTATGTTGGGCTTTTATAGCTGAGTTTTTTTTTTTTTCAGTGTTCCAAGTTTCATTATTTATGCACCATACCCAGTGCTCTGAGCCCACAATCTCTCATGGGGTTTTACAGTTTTATGGGGATCCTGTGTTTGTTGTCCTCTTGTTCCTTTCCCTTGTCTTCTGGGGAAGGGCTGCATTGTTTTTCAGTCAGTCCCACTTGGGTGGAGTTGCTCTGCCTGCTATCCAGGGGCTGGGCTCGGTGGAAACCGGTTTTTCAGGCTTTTGCTCTCTGAAAGTTTTTGTTCTCTGGCGGCTTTTTTCATGCCTTTTCAGAGGGTTAGAGCAAAGTAAACTGTCCACATGGAGAACTCAGCCTCAGAGAGAAGCCACAGTCTGCTCCTCTCTGGATAGTCTAGAACACACAGACTGCCCCTCTCCGCAAACTCCGTTGAACACTGCAGTCTCCCACAGGCAGTGCACACTCCCAGCCACCATCTCAGGGGTCGCCCAAGGCCTCTGCTTTTCTCCACACCCCCTTGCCACCAAAACCACACATGATACTGTTCTGGGTGTGCCCAATCCTGGTGGCCACTGTTCCCGGGACCACTGATTCAAGCCAACACCATGTGTGCTCAGCCCCCGCGATGGTGGAGGCAGTGGAGGTGGCTGTGGTGGCCGAGGCAGCCACCGGCTCCAGGGACCACTGAATGGAGCCCATGCCAGGCCCCCTCAGGTGCAAGCAGGTGCTGACTGAAGCCATCCTGGGACCGTGGGCTTGGGTCCACACCTGCAGCCGCCTGGTCCCAAAAATTGTCCCTTAAATCTGTTTGTTCTGTTTGAATGCTGTTATCAGTCCCTTCCTGACTTGTAGCCACTGGTCTCCAAGTTATCACTGGTCCCCAAGTGCAGGCACTTTCGTGTTGGGGTATTACTTTCCAATGGCCCACTTCTGGTGCCTCACTCTCCCTTCTGTTGATGTTCTAATATCTGTCTGCACATTCCCAATCCTCTGTACCTGCCCACTGATGATCCTCTGCCCCCGTAGAGATCCAGAAGTGTGTAATCTTACATCTCAGTCTGACTTCATGGGTGTTCAGAGTGCTGTGGTAGATATCTCGCTCCACTCAGGGGTCCAGTTGAAATAGGGCCTCCTACTCCTCTGCCGTCTTTCTCCCCTTGCCCCATTTTCTCTTTTCTTTTAGATGAGTCTGGCTCGTTTTTTTTTTTTTCTCCATCTTATTTATCATTTCAAAGTACCAGATCCTCGTTTCATTGATGTGTTCTGCTGTTCTTTTGGTTTGTCTTTCACTGATTTTTGCTCTAATCTTTATTATTTCTCTCCTCCTCCTGCTCCATTTACGGTTTGTGTGCTGTTCTTTCTCCAGCTCCTTTAGTTGTATGGTTAGGTCATTTATTTGAGCCCCCTCTTGCTTCTTGAGAAAGATCTGTATTGTTATATACTTCCCTCTTTGGACTGTATAAGAGGTGGGGACGTGTTGTCTCGAGTTTTATGAACTGTACCTTTTTATATTTCACCAAAAAAAATAATAAATAAAAGAACAAGAATCATGAGAATGACTTTTAAAAAAAGAAGAAGAAAAAGAAAGAAAAGTTGTATTTAATAATATACAAGCAGTGTATATTGCTGCACCCCGAAGTTTTGATGCAACCCAAAGTTTTGAACCCCTGTGTTTTCACTTTCATTTGTTTCCATGTTTTTTTTTAATTCTTCTTTATTTTCCTGGTTGACACCTTCATTCTTTACCAAGATGCTCTTTAACCGCCAAGTGTTTGTGTTCTTTCCAAATTTCCTCTTGTGATTGAGTTCATGTTTCAAAGCACTGTGGTCTGAAAACATGCAGGGAATGATGGCAATATTTTAGTATTAGATGAGACCTGATTTGTGACCCTGTATTTTATCTATTTGGAAACTGTTCCATGTGCACTCCAGTAGAATGTGTATTCTGTTGCTTTAGGATGACTATACCTGTGAATTCCATCTGGTCCAGTGTGTCATTTGAAGCCCTTGTTTTCTCATTTATATTCTGCTTAGATGATCTGTCATCTAATAATACATCTAGTACTGTATTATTATCAATACGTTTCTTTATTTTTTTTTATTGATCAGTTTATATAATTGGCTGCTCCCGTGTTTGGGACATAAATATTGGCAATTGTTAGATCTTCATGTTGGATAGACCCCTAAATTATTATATAGTGTCCCTCTTCACCTCTTATTACAGCCTATGGTTTAAAAATCCAATTTGTCTGCTATAACGATTGCTAGTCCAGCTCGCTTGTGATGTCCATTAGTATGATACATGGTTCTCCACCCCTCACTTTCAACCTGGAGGTGCCTTGTGGCCTAAAATGAGTCTCTTCTAGACAGCATATCAATGAGTCTTATTTTTATCTAATCTGATACCCTGTGTCCTTTGATTAAGATTTAGCTCATTTACATTCAGAGTAATTATTGAAAGATATGAATTTTATGCCATTGTATTTTTTTAAGATTTTATTTATTTATTTATTTGACAGACAGAGATCACAAGTAGGCAGAGAGGCAGGCAGAGAGAGAGGGAGGAAGCAGGCTCCCTGCTGAGCAGAGAGCCTGATGTGGGGCTCGATCCCAGGACCCTAAGATCATGACCTGAGCCGAATGCAGAGGCTTTAACCCGCTGAGCCACCCAGGCACCCATAGTGCCATTGTATTATTTGTAAAATCAATGCTTCTGTATGTTTTCTCTTTTCATTTCTGGTCTTTGTTACTTTTGTGCTCTCTTGAGGCTTACAGGGTCCCTTTTAATATTTCTCTTGGGGCTTCTTTAGTGATCACAAATTCTTTTAATTTCTGTTTGTCCTAGAAGCTCTTTAACTTTCCTTCTGTTATGTATGAGAGTCCTTGCCAGATAAAGTGTTCTTGGCTGCATATTTTTCTCATTTATTACCTTCAAAATACCATGTCAGTCCTTTCTGGCCTGCGAGATCTCTGTGGACAGGTCTGTTGCCAGCCTTATGTCTCTACCCTTATAGGTCAAGGACCTCTTGTCTCGAACTGTTCTCCAGATTTTTAACTTTATCACTGAAATTTGCAAACTTCACTATTATATCTGAAGTTGTTGACCCATTTTTATTGATTTTGAGGGAGGTTTTCTCTGCCTGCTGGTCTTGAAGGCCTATTTCCTTCCCCATATTAAGGAAGGTCTCATCTATAATTCATTCAAATAGAGCCTTCTGTCCCCCTTTCTCTCTCTTTCCTCTTCTTCTGTGACCCCAATTATTCTAATATTGTTTCACTTTATGGTATCACTAATCTCTCAAATTGTCTCCTCGTGGTCCAGTAGTTGTTTAATCTTCTTTTTCTCAGCTTCCATATTCTCCATCATTTTCTTCTTTATCACTCACCCTCTCTTCTGCTTCATTTATACTAGCAGTTAGAGCCTCCATTTCTTATTGCATCTCACCAATAGCCTTTTTTAATTTTGACCTTATATTTTTTGTTCTTTTATTTCTCCAGTAAGCTATTCTCTAGTGTCTTCTACGATTTTTTTCAAACCCATTGACTATCTTTATAACTGTTGTTTTGAATTCTAGCTGTGACATCTTACTTGTATCCATATTGATTCCAATCCTGGCAATGAATACTGCCTCTTGTTCTCTATTTTGGGATGATTTCCTCTATCTTCTCATTATATCTAGAAAACAATAGATGAAAGAGAGAAAATACAAAAAAAAATTTAAAAAGCAATGACACCAGAAAATTAAACACTACACAAATCAGAAGAGATCAGAAGACAAAAGGAAAAGAAAGGGGAAAAAAGAAGTTGAACAGAAAGAACAGTAAACTTGATCCTGAGTGTATTTTGGGCTGTTTGTTAGAGGAACCTAGATCCCAAAATAGGAAAGAAAGGAAAACTTATATGTATTCAAAAATGTACTTGAATAAAATGAAAGGAACCAAAAAATGAAAAAATATATATATATATATATAAAAGGTTAGTGTGAAAATGAAAATGCAAAAATTCCTAAAAAATAATTGATAAATGAAGGGAGAGAAGTCAGTGGGGAGATGAACCATGGGATTCTATGGATTCTGGGAAACAATCTGATTGTTTTAGAGGGGTAATGGTGGGGGATGGGTTTGCTCAGTGATGGGTATTAAGGAGGGCATGCATTCCATGGAACACTGGGTGTTTACACAAGCAATGAATCATGGAACACTACATCAAAAACTAATGATGTACTGTATGGTGACTAACATAGCATAATTTTAAAAAAGAAGAATTGATAAAGTGAGAAAATTGCTGAAGAGGAAAATAAAATATACAGCTGAAGGAGTAAAGAATAGTAAGGACAAACTATGAAAACTATATACTTCTTTCCCAAAGAGCTGGAGTTTTGCAGTTCTGTATGCTTGGTTAACTTAGTATTCACTGGAAGATCCTGCTCTTCTTCTAGGGGAGCAGCCTGCTGTGCTGATTCTCAGATGTCTTTGCCTGGGGAGAATTGCACTGCCCTTGGCAAGAGGCCAGGCTCAGTGTAAGCGGCTCTGGAGCTGTAGTGGGGTTTGAAAATATCGGCATCCTGGTATCTAGTCCCAGAGCTGAAAGTTCGTGACCCCCACTCTTCAGTGCATCTTCAGAGAAAAGAAGTCAATCACACTTGTCTCCTGGGTTTCCGTCCGATACCAGTGTTCACCCAGCCTGTGACCAAGCATTTTCATCTCAAGCACGTGACCCTGTTTGGAGTCTCCAAACTTTACAGACTCCTGCAGTGTGCTCCCATGCAGCTCCTCCTAGGTGAAAGAGTGGGTTCTCATAGAAGCTCCTGCTCTCCCTGGGCCTCTGGTTGGAGAGCAGTTGCCCAACCATACCATGCAGTGGTTTGCATGGTTTATGGCAACAACAAGCAAAAGCCGGTGCTTGGACTTGATGTTTGCAGCTGGATTTCCTGTTCCAATGCTTGGGATCTCTGCCAGCCTCAGGTACCCCTGGTCTTCTTATGACCCCGGGGATCCCGAGACCACACTGTCCCACTTGGAATGATGCCCTGTTTTGCCTCCTAAGAGCCTTTCTGGAAAACTTCTAGAAGTTCTGAGTTTGAGCTCCCTTGTTTAGAACACTTTCTGGTACCTGGCTTATGGAGGCCCCCCTTTGCCATTTATCTTCCAATATATCACCTCAAATTCACATCTCCACACCTCCTACCTTGCAGAAAGTGGTGTAGTATAGTTAGTGATTCTTTTCTCAGATATCTGGTTGATTTCACAGGTGTTCAGAATGATTTGATAACTACCTAGCTGGATTCCAGGGACCAGATTAAATTAGGGCCCCTTACTCATCCACCATCTTAACTCTCAGACAACCTTTAGTTTAAAATCTGGTTTGTCTGATATAAATACGGGTACTATAGGGTTTTGTTTTTGTTTTTGTTTTAATGACCATTAGCAACCCAAATTGTTCTCTGTCCCCTCACTTTCAATCGACAGGTGTCTTTAGGTCAAAAACGAGTCTCTTATAAGCAGTATATCAATGGGTGTTGTTTTTTATCCATTCTGATACCCTATGTCTTTGGGTTGGAGCATTTAGTCCATTTATATTCAGAACAATTATTGATAGATGTGAATTTAGTGTCTTTGTATTACCTGTAATGTCACCGTTCCTATAGATAGTCTCTGTTCCTGTCTAGACTTTGTTGCTTTTTGTCTCTCTTTCCCACTCAAAGGGTCCCCTTAAATATTTCTTGCAGAGCTGTTTCAGTGTTCATGATCTCTTTTACATTTACTTGTCCTGGAAACTATTTATCCCTCCTTCTATTCTGAATGACAGCTGTGCTGGATAAAGTATTCTTGCCTGCATATTTTTCCCACTCAGTACATTGAATATGTCCTTCCACTCCTTTCTAGTCTGCCAAGTTTCAGTGGAAAGGACTATTGGTAAACTTATATGACTATGCTCATAGGTTAAGGACCTTTTGTCCCTAGCTGATTTCAGAATTCTCTATTTATCTTTGTATTTTATAAGTTTCGCTATGATATATCATGCTGTTGATCTCTTTTTGTTGATTTTGAAGGGAGTTCTCTGTGCCTCTTGGACTTGAATACCTGTTTCCTTCCCCAGATTAGGTAAATTCTCAGCTACAATTTGTTCAACTAAACCTCCTGCCCCTTTTCCCTGAAATTCTTCTGAGAATCCTACATGCAAATACTATTTTGCTTTACGGAATTGCTGAGTTCCTTATGTCTACTTTCATGATCTAATAGTTTCCCTCCTCCCTAATTTTCAGCTCCATTATTTTCCATAATTTTATTTTCTCTATCACCTATTTTCTCCACTACTTCTTCAATCTTCATTGTGACTATATCCAGTTCATTTCACATCTACTTATAGAATTTTTTTAAAAAATCAGCCTGACTAGTTTTAAGCATTTTATCTCAGCAGCAAGGATTTCTATGGTGTCTTCTATGCTTTATTCAAGTACAACAAGTAGTCTTATGACTGTTCTGAATTCTTATTCAGATATATTGTTTATATCTGCTTTGAGCAAGTCCCTGGCTGTGATATCTTCCTGACCTTTCTTTCTAGGATAATTCCTCTGCCTTTTCATTTTAGTTAAGCTTCTGTCTTTTGCATGCTTTGAAAGTTTCTTATGTTTCCTGCTCCTGAGAGTAATGCTATATTAAGACAGGGTCATACATGGTCCATCACCTGTCAGACACTTCAGGATGTTTCTGATGTATGCTGTGTGCATTCTGCTGTTGCATTTTGGCTGCCCTTTCCCACTCCACAGTCCTCTGAAGAGCTCCTTCTTGCCTGCAGTAGGGAGTTTCTGGACCTTTAACCGAACGTGGTTTGATTTGTTGTTGCTGTTGTTATTGTTCTTGTTGTTAACATAAGCCTGGGATAAAAAGGGGGGGAAGAAGAAGAAAAAGCCTTATTTTAGAAGAGGAAAAAAAAAAGAAACAACAAGAGCAATAACAACAAAAAAAACCTAACAATCAAAAATTATAAACCTGGAGAGGGGTGACAAGATGGTGGAGAAGTAGGAGGTGCTGTTTCAACCGGTCCCCTAAAGTGAGCTGATTATCTACCAAAGAACTCTGATCACCCATGAAATCAGCCCGAGATTAGAATTATACACTTCTGGATCTCTACGGGGGCAGAAGATGCCAGTGGACAGGTAAAGCAGATTGGGAACATTGGACTGATAGTGAAAGATAAACAAAAGGGGGAGGGAGACACCAGAAGTGACCCATTAGATAGTAATACCCCAATAAAAGAGTGTCCTGTGATTGGGGACCAGCATTAAGCTAGAGTCTGGTTGAAAGCACTCAAAAAGAGCAAAAGATCTTATGGGGAAATTGTTGGAATCGGGAGGTTAGGGACGGGGGCTTAAACCCATGGACCCAGGATGGCCACCGCTGCTGGCACTGAGCCAGTAAGAGTGCGACAAAGAAGTCAGGCGTTAGTCCCTGAGCCACGGGCGTGAGTGAGAGCATCTGGGTGGCAGCATGTGTGAGAGTGTCTGGTGTGGAAATTTATGGATGCAATCTATAGAAAGAAAGACTTCACAGGTAACCTGATGTCAATAAAAATGTATCCCTCAATAATCACTCTCAATGTGAATGGCCTAAATGCATCATAAAACGGCAGAGGGTTGCAGATTGGATAAAACAACAAGACCCATCCATATGTTGTCTACAAGAGACCCATTTTGAACCTAAGGGTACATCCAGACTGAAAGTGAGGGGATGGAGAAGCATCGTTCGTGCCAATGAGTGTCAAAAGAAGGCTGGGGTAGTGATTCTCATATCAGATAAATTAGATTTTAAACTAAAGACTGTAGTCAGAGATACAGAAGGACACTGCATCCTTCTTAAAGAGGGTCTACCAACCAAGAAGAGCTAAAAATTGTAAATATTTATGCCCCCAATATGGGAGCAGCCAACTACATAAGACAACTCTTAATCAAGATAAAGAGTCATATTTATATGAATACATTAATAGCAAGGCATCTTAACAAGCCACTCTCAGTAATAGACAGATCATCCAGGCAGAAAATCTATAAGGAAACAAGAACATTGAATGATGCATTGGACCAGAAGGACCTCATAGATATAAACAGAACATTAGACCCTAAAACAACAGAATATTCATTCTTCACGAGTACATATGGAACCTTCTCCAGAATAGACCACATACTGGGTCACAAATCAGGGCTCAACCGATACCAAAAGACTGAGATTATTCCTCGCATATTCTCAGATCACAATGCTTTGAAACTGGAGCTCAACCACAAGAAAATGTTTGGAAGGAATTAAAACACCTGGAAGCTAAAGACCACCTTGCTTAAGAATGCTTGGATCAACCAGGAAATCAAAGAAGAACTTAAACAATCCATGGAAACCAAGGAGAATGAAGACACTTCGTTCCAAAGCCTGTGGGATACAGCAAAGGCCGTCCTAAAGGGGAAAGACATAGCCATCCAAGCCTCCCTCAAAAAAACTGAAAAATCCAGAATACACCAGCTGTCTCTACACCTTAAAGAACTTGAGAATCAACAACAAATTAAGCCAACTCCACACACAAGAAGGGAAATAATCAAGATTAGAGCAGAGATCGAGGAGATAGAAACTAGAGATACAGTAGAACCCATCAATGAAACTAGAAGCTGGTTTTATGAAAGAATCTATAAGATCGATAAACCAGTGGCCAAACTAATCCAAAAGAAAAGAGATAAAGCTCAAATTAATAAAATTATGAATGAAAAGGGAGAGATCACAGCTAACACCAAGGAAATAGAAACAATCATCAGAAATTACTATCAACAGTTATATGCCAATAACTCAAGCAACCTAGACGAAGTGGATGCATTCCTGGAAAAATATAAACTTCCAAAACTGAATCAGAAAGAAATTCACAAATTGAATAGACCAATATCTAGTAACGAGATTGAAGCAGAGATCAAAAACCTCCCCAAAAAACAAAAGCCCAGGACCTGACAGATTCCCTGGGGTATTCTACCAAAGATTCAAAGAGGAAACAATACCTATTCTCCTGAAGCTGTTCAAAAAATTGAAACAGAAGGAAAACTTCCAGACACTTTTTTTTTTTTTTTTTAGGCGGGGATGTGGAGAAAGGGGAACCCTCCTACACTGTTGGTGGGAATGCAAGTTGGTGCAACCACTCTGGAAAATAGCATGAAGGTTCCTCAGAAAGTTGAAAATAGAGCTCCCCTATGACCCAAGAATTGCACTGCTGGGTATTTACCTTAAAGATAAAAATACAGTGATTCGAAGGGGCATGTGCACCCGAATGTTTATAGAAGCAATATCCACAATAGCCAGACTATGGATAGAACCTAGATTTCCAGCAACAGATGAATGGATAAAGAAGATGTGGTTTACATTTATACATTGGAATACTATGTAGCCATCAAAATGAAATCTTGCCATTTGCGATGATGTGGATGTAACTAGAGGGTATTATGTTGAGTGAAATAAGTCAATCAGAGAAATACAATTATCATATGACCTCCCTGATATGAGGAAATTGAGAGGCAAAGTGCGGGGTTTAGGGGGTAGGGTAGGAGAAAATGAAACAAGATGGGATCAGGAGGGAGACAAATCGTAAGAGAATCTTAATCTCACAAATCACACTGAGGGGTGTTGGGGGGAGGGGGTTAACGAGAGGGTGGTTGGGTTATGAACATTGGGGAAGGTATGTCCTATGATGAGTACTGTGATACGTTAATAAAAAATAGAAAAATAATTTAAAAAAAAACAGACTTCTGTCTCACATTTCCTCTCTTGCTGTATTCCTTTGTGATATGTTCTTCTTTTTTGTAGTGCTATGCTTTGATTTATTTACCTTTTCCTTTCATGTATATTCTATACTTACTTTTGGGGGGGTTACCTTGAAGCTTACATGATAGTATATCTCCAGTTATAACAATCTGTTTTAAGCTGATAGCATCTTATCATTATTGTACACAATCACTGCACTTTTATCTCCCCTAAACTCTATGTAATAGATGTCACAATTTACATATTCCTATATGTTCCTCTTTTAATAAATTTTTAGTTATTGTTATTACTAATGTTTTGTATGTTAGTTTTAGCAGACTTGTGATTAATAAACCATCACTCAAATTTTACAGTTTTCTGAATAAGTTTTAGCAAACTTGTGATGAATAAACCATCACACAAATTTTACAGTTTTCTGAATATGTCTATATATTTACTTTTAACAATGGGTTTTATACTTTCAAGTGTTTTCATGTCCTTTCAACTTTAATTCCCTTAAGTATTTCTTTTAAAGCGGGTCTAGTAGTGACTAACTCCCTCTGTTGTTGTGTGTCTGGGGAAGTCTTAATCTCCACTTCAGTTATGAAGGATAGTTTAGTCAAGTATACTATTCTTCATTGGCAGCTTATTTTCTTAGATCTCTTTGAATGTATCATAACACATCTGCTGGCTTACAACGTGTCTGCTGAGAAAACCACCAAAATTTGTATGGGGGTCCCTTGTGCATGATAGATCACATTCCTCTTGATGCTTTCAAAATTCTCCTTGACTTGGACTTTTAACAATGTGTATGTTTTCAGTTCATCCTATTTGGGGACTTTTGGACATGTGGGATCACAATGCCCCCTTTCTTTCACTGATTTGGGGAGCTCTTAGTCATTAGTTCTTACGGAAGCTTTCTGACTCTCTCTTCCTCTTCTGAGATCTCTGTAGTGTGTATAGTGATTGCCCTAGTGGTATCCCATTAGTCGCAGATTTTGATCACTCTTTCTGATTCTTTCTTCTTTGTGCTCCTCTGGGTGGATAAGTTCAAATGACCTGTCTTCATATTTGCTGATTTTTTTTTTCTTCTGATTAAGTTCCTTGTTGTGGAAGGAGCCAAGATGCCCTTCAACAGATGAATGGATAAAGAAGATGTGATTCATACATACAAGGGAATATTACTCAGCCATCAGAGATGATGAATACCTACCACTTGCATTGACATGGATGGAACTGGAGAGGAATATGGTAAGTGAAATAAGTCAATCGGAGAATGACAATTATCATAGGGCTTCACTCATATGTGGAATATAGGGAATAGCACAGAGGATCATAAGGGAAGAGAGGGAAAACTGAATGAGAAGGAATCAGAGACATAGCAAACCATGAGAGACTCTGGACTCCAGGAAACAAACTGAGGGTTGCGGAAAGAGAGGTGGGTAGGGGAATGTGGTAACTGGGTGATGGGCATTAAGGGGGGCACATGATGTGATGAGCACTGGGTGTTATATGCAACTGATGAATGACTGAACACTACATCAAAAACTAATGATGTACTATATGTTGGCTAACTTTCTTATACTTTGTATCTCTTTGTTGATATCTTCATTTTTTTCACGTATTCTTTTCCTGATCTCAATTAGTTGTCTGTCTGCATTCTCTTGTAACCTACTGAATTTCTTTACAACACATATTTTATTTTTATTATTTTGTCAAGTAATTCATAAATCTTCATTTCCTTAAGGTTGGTTATTGGAGGTCTATTTTGTTCTTCTGATTGTGTCATGTTTCCCTGTTCTTTGTATTGATTTTTGCTTAGCAATGATGTATGCACATTTGATGAAACAGTTACCTGTCCCAGTCTTTATGGACTTGCATTGACATGTGAAGAACTTCATTCATTAGTTTTGTTTCTATTCTCTTTCTATACTAGGAGACTCTCTAATTTTCCTTTTAATGTTTTGGCCCTGGACGTGTGTGTATAGATTCTCATTTGGAAGGATTTACTGCTTTCTTTCCTTTCTTGGGAGCCCATAAACTCTTGCTCTCTCTGACATCTGACTGCCATAATAATGGGGGCTACGATATTGGAAGCACACTCTACACCACTCCCACTTGCCCTGTGTAAAAGTCTTGAGTTCTCAGCCTTCTTCTTCTCTCATAGAGCTGTGATAGGCACCACACATTGCCTACTCCTTTTCCTTTGTACTTAACAGCTCCTGTGAAACACTTCCAGTTCTATCCACACTCCCAGTGAGGTGTGCTGAAAACTGGTCCCTTGGGCCATACACTGAAATGGGAGGATGTTGAAAGTATTCTACATTTCCTACCATCCTTCCTTGGAGAGCAACCTCAGATTCTGATCCTTCTCTGTTTCACAAAAACCATGCCATAAACAATGAATTCTGGAACACTGAAAAGAAATTAAAAACATAAGTAAAAATTTAAAAACATGACAACATGCAACAAATCACGATCCCTTTCCTTGTTCTCCCCTGTCCCCCCACAAGGCATACTAGTCAAACCAGTCCTATCAGCACTCCAACTGTGGTGAGAGAGGAACTGGTCCCTTGGGAGGTGTGCATGTGACATTTGAAATGAAAAATGAAATTGACCATCTTTTCATGTACTTTTTGGGCATTTATATGTCTTCTTTAGATAAAGGTCCATTCAGGTATTTTGCCCATTTTTAGATTGGATTAATTTTTTCTTTTAAATATTGAGTTGTAGGAGTTTTCTACATAATTCGAATATTAATTTTTCTAAAATATTTATTTTTTTTACATTTTTTCAGTGTTCCAGAATTCATTGTTTATGCACCACACCAAGTGCCCATGCAATACATGCCCTCCCTAATACCCACCACCAGGTTCACCCGACCTCTCACCCCCTCCCCTTCAAAACCCTCAGGTTGTTTTTCAGAGTCATGGTTCATCTTCCCCTCCAATTTCCCTCAACTCCCTTCTCCTCTCCATCTCCCCATGTCCTCCGTGTTATTTGTTATGCCCCACAAATAAGTGAAACTATAGGATAATTGACTCTCTCTGCTTGACTTATTCCACTCAGCATAATCCACCGGAGAAATCTTAAGATGGTGCAGAAGTAGCAGGCTGAGACTACATAAGGTAGCAGGAGATAAGCTAGATAGCTTATCAAACCATTGCAAGCACTGACAAATCAAACGGGAGATCGAAGAGAAGAAGAACAACAATTCTAGAAACAGAAGATCGACCACTTTCTGAAAGGTAGGAACGGTGAAGTGAATCCAAAGCAACAGGAAGATAGACCGCGGGGGGAGGGCCTGGGTCCCAGCAAGTGGCCAAGGAAAGGAACACAAAATCAGGACTTTTAAAAGTCTGCTCCACTGAGGGACATCACTCCAGAGGCTAAACCGGGGTGAAGCCCACACAGGTTTCAGCATGGCCCCAGGTCCCGCAGTGTCACAGATGGATCGGGGGTGTCTGAGTGTTGCAGAGCTCGCAGGTATTAGAGCAAGGAAGCCAGCTACAAAGACAGAGCCAAAGAGTGAGCTCTCAGCTCGGGGTTACCTTGAACCAGTCGCAGCCTGGGTGAGCTTGGAGTGCAGCAGGAGGCCAGGGAGACAGGAGTGATTGGGCTTTTTTCTCTGTGGGCACACTGAGGAAAGGGGCCCCGAGCTCTCGACTCCTCTGGGCCGGAGATTGGGAGGTCGCCATTTTCATTCCCATCATCCGGAACTCTATGGAAATTGTTCAGGGAACAAAAGCTCCCGAAATCGAAACCAAGCGGATTACTTAGCCCGGCCCCTGGTAAGGGCGGTGCAATTCCGCCTGAGGCAAAGACACTTGAGAATCACTACAACAGGCCCCTCCCCCAGAAGATCAACAAGAAATCCAGCCAAGACCAAGTTCACTTACCAAGAAGAGCAGCGGAATTCCAGAGGAGGAAAAAGCAAAGCACGGAATTCACGGCTTTCTCCCCATGATTCTTTAGTCTTGCAGTTAATTTACTTTTTTTCTTTAATTTTATTTTTTTTCTTCTGCTAAATTTTTATTAACTTTTACTCTTTTCTTTTTTAAAGTTTTTTAACTAGTTTATCTTAAAAATACCTTTCCAAAAAAATAATAATCTTTTTTGAACCTTCATTATCATACTCATATATTATCCTTCATAGTATTTAACTTTACTTTCTGTATACACATAGAGTTTTTTTCACCTAAAAAATTTGGGGTACAACATCCTCTAATAGATCAAAATATACCCTAAATCTAGCTGCAGGCTTGTTCCAGTCTCCAGCCTGAGAAAATTCTCTCCACTTTCTTTCTTTATTCTCCCAACCAACTTACTTTATCAACTCCTTTTTTTTTAGAAATTAAAATTTATTTTTCATCTTTATAGGCATATTCCATCACTTCATTGTGTTTACCCTTATATACATTTTTCATTCTTTAAAATTTTGGGAGATAGTTTCTTCTAAGAGACCAAGATACCCCCAAATTAAGTGGGTGACCCTGTTCTAGTCACCAGTCTAATATATATATATATTTTTTTTCTTTTTTATATTTTTTTATTTGTTTTCTTTTTAAAAATTTTTTTCCTGAACTTCTTTTTATCCCCTTTCTCCCCCCCACATGATTTGGGGTCTCATCTGATTTGGTTAAAGAGCATCTTTCTGGGGTCTTTGCCACCCTTTTAGTATTTTTTTTTTTTTGCTCCTTCATATACTCTTATCTGGAAAAAATGACAAGGCGGAAAAACTCACCACAAAAAAAAAGAACAAGAGGCTGTACAGAAGGCTAGGGACTTAATCAATATAGACATTGGTGATTTGTCAGATCTAGAGTTCAGAATGATGATGCTCAAGGTTCTAGCCGGGCTTGAAAAAGGTATGGAAGATATTAGAGAAACCCTCTATGCAGATATAAAAGCACTTTCTGGAGAAATAAAAGAACTAAAATCTAACCAAGTTGAAATTTTAAAAAAGCTATTAATGAGGAGCAATAAAAAATGGAGGCTATTACGGCTAGGATAAATGAGGCAGAAGAAAGAATTAGTGATCTAAGAGACCAAATGACAGAGAATAAAGAAGCTGAGCAAGAGCTGAACAAAAACAGCTACTGGACCACGAGTGGAGAATTCGAGAGATAAGTGACACCATAAGACGAAACAACATTAGAATAATTGGGATTCCAGAAGAAGAAGAAAGAGAGAGGGGAGCAGAAGGTATATTAGAGAGAATTATTGTAGAGAATTTCCCTAATATGGCAAAGGGAAAAAGCATCAAAATCCAGGAGGTGCAGAGAACCCCTCTCAAAATCAACAAGAATAGGTCCACAGCCCGTCACCTAATAGTAAAATTTACAAGTCTTAGCGACAAAGAGAAAATCCTGAAAGCAGCCGGGAAAAAGAAGTCAGTAACATACAGTGGTAAAAATATTATATTGGCAGCAGACTTATCCACAGAGACCTGGCAGGCCAGAAAGAACTGGCATGATATATTCAGAGCACTGAATGAGAAAAACATGCAGCCAAGAATACTATATCCAGCTAGGCTCTCATTGAAAATAGAAGGAGAGATAAAAACAAAACCAATCTATATGTTGCCTACAAGAAACTCATTTGAGACCCGAGGACACCTCCAGATTTAAAGTGAGGGGGTGGAAAACAATTTAACCATGCTAATGGACATCAGAAGAAAGCTGGGGTGGCAATCCTTATATCAGATCAATTAGATTTTAAGCCAAAGACTATAATAAGAGATGAGGAAGGACACTATATCATACCCAAAGGGTCTGTCCAACAAGAAGAACTAACAATTTTAAATATCTATGCCCCTAATGTGGGAGCAGGCAACTAAATAAACGAATTAATAACAAAATCAAAGAAACACATCAACAATAATACAATAATAGTAGGGGACTTTAACACTCAATTTACTGAAATGGACAGTTCATCCAAGCAAAAGATCAACAAGGAAATAAAGGCCTTAAATGACACACTTGACCAGATGGACATCACAGATATATTCAGAACATTCCATCCCAAAGCAACAGAATACACATTCTTCTCTAGTGCACATGGAACATTCTCCAGAATAGATCACATCCTCGGTCATAAATCAGGTCTCAACTGGTATCAAATGATCGGGATCATTCCCTGCATATTTTCAGACCATAATGCTCTGAAGCTAGAACTCAATCACAAGAGGAAATTTGGAAAGAACCCAAATACACGGAGACTAAAGAGCATCCTTCTAAAGAATGAATGGGTCAACCAGGAAATTAAAGAAGAACTGCAAAAATTCATGGAAACAAATGATAATGAAAACACAACTGTCCAAAATCTGTGGGACACAGCAAAGGCAGTCCTGAGAGGAAAATATATAGTGGTACAAGCCTTTCTCAAGAAACAAGAAAGGTCTCAAACACACAACCTAATCCTACAACTAAAGGAGCTGGAGAAAGAACAAGAAAGAAAGCCTAAACCCAGCAGGAGAAGAGAAATCATAAAGATCAGAGCAGAAATCAATGAAATAGAAACCAAAAAAACAATAGAACAAATCAATGAAACTAGGAGCTGGTTCCTTGAAAGAATTAATAAGATTGATAAACCCCTGGCAAGACTTATAAAAAGAAAAAAAAAGGACCCAAATAAATAAAATCATGGATGAAAGAGGAGAGATCACAACCAACACCAAAGAAATAGAAAGAATTATAAGAACACACTATGAGCAACTCTATGCCAAAAAATTTGACAATCTGGAAGAAATGGATGCATTCCTAGAGACATATAAACTACTACAACTGAACCAGGAAGAAATACAAAACCTGAACAGACCCATAACCAGTAAGGAGATTGAAACAGTCATCAAAAATCTCCAGACAGACAAAAGCCCAGGGCCAGTCGGCTTCCCAGGGGAATTCTACCAAACATTTAAAGAAGAATTAATTCCTATTCTCCTTAAACTGTTCTAAAAAATAGAAATGGAAGGAAAACTTCCAAACTCATTTTATGATGCCAGCATCACCTTGATCCCAAAACCAGACAAGGATCCCATCAACAAAAGAGAATTACAGACTAATAACCTTGATGAACACAGATGCGAAAATTCTCACCAAAATATTAGCCAATAGGATTCAACAGTCCATTAAAAGGATTATTCACCACAACCAGTTGAGATTTATTCCAGGGCTGCAAGGTTGGTTTCAACATCTGCAAATCAATCAATGTGATACAACACATTAATAAAAGAAAGAACAAGAAACACATGATACTCTCAATAGTTGCTGAAAAAGCATTTGATAAAGAACAGCATCCCTTCCTGATCAAAACTGTTCAAAGTGTAGGGATAGAGGGCACATACCTCAATATTATCAAAGCCATCTATGAATAACTCACCGCAAATATCATTCTCAATGAGGAAAAATTGAAAGCGTTTCCACAAAAGTCAGGAACATGGCAGGGAAGTCCATTACCATCACTGCTATTCAACATAGTACTAGAAGTCCTAGCCTCATCCATGAGACAACAAAAAGAAATTAAAGGCATCCACACTGGCAAAGAAGAAGTCAAATTATCACTCTTTGCAGATGATATGATACTCTATGTGGAAAACCCAAAAGACTCCAGTCAAAAACTGCTAGAACTTGTACAGGAATTTAGTAAAGTGTCAGGTTATAAAATCAATGCACAGAAATCAGTTGCATTTCTCTACACCAACAACAAGACTGAAGAAGGAGAAATTAGGAGTCAATCTCATTTACAATTGCACCCAAAACTATAAGATACCTAGGAATAAGCCTAACCAAGGAGGCTAAAAATATATACTCAGAGAACTATAAAATACTCATGAAAGAAATTGAGGAAGACACAAAGAAATGGAAAAATGTTCCATACTTGGATTGGATGAACAAATATTGTGAAATGTCTATGCTGCCTAAAGCAATCTACACATTTAATGCAATCCCTATCAAAATCCCACCCATTTTGTTCAAAGAAATGGAAGAAATAATCCTAAAATTTATATGGAACCAGAAAAGACCTCGAATAGCCAAAGGAATATTGAAAAAGAAACCGAAAGTTAGTGGCATCACAATTCCAGACTTCAAGCTCTATTACAAAGCTGTCATCTTCCAGACAGTATGGTACTGGCACAAAAAGAGACACATAGATCAATGGAACAGAATAGAGAGTCCAGAAATATACCCTCAACTCTATGGTCAACTAATCTTCAATAAAGCAGGAAAGAATGTCCAATGGAAAAAAGACAGCCTCTTCAATAAATGGTGTTGGGAAATTTGGACAGCCACTTGCAGGAAAAATGAAATTGGACCATTTCCTTAAACCGCACATGAAAATAGAGTCAAAAGGGATGAAGGACCTCAAAGTGAGAAAGGAATCCATCAAAATCCTTGAGGAGAACACAGGCAGCAACCTCTTCGACCTCAGCCACAGTAACATCCTCCTAGGAACATCACCAAAGACAAGGGAAGCAAAGGCAAAAATGAACTATTGGGATTTCATCAAGATCAAAAGCTTTTGCACAGCAAAGGAAACAGTTAACAAAACCAAAAGACAACTGACAGAATGGGAGAAGATATCTGCCAATGACATATCAGATAAAGGGCTAGTGTCGAAAATCTATAAAGAGCTTAGCAAACTCAACACCCAAAGAACAAATAATCCAATCAAGAAATGGGCAGAGTACATGAACAGACATTTCTGCAAAGAAGACATCCAGATGGCCAACAGACACATGAAAAAGTGCTCCACATCACACGGCATCAGGGAAATACAAATCAAAACCACAATGAGATATCACCTCATACCAGTCAGAATGGCTAAAATTCACAAGTCAGGAAATGACAGATTCTTGTGAGGATGTAGAGAAAGGGGAACCCTCCTACACTATTGGTGGTAATGCAATCTGGTGCAACCGCTCTGGAAAACAGCATGGAGATTCCTCAAAAAGTTGAAAATAGAACTACCCTATGACCCAGAACTTGCACTACTGGGTATTTACCCTAAAGATACAAACGTAGTGATCCTAAGGGGCACGTGCACCCGAATGTTTATAGCAGCAATGTCTACAATAGCCAAACTATGGAAAGAACTTAGATGTCCATCAACAGATGAATGGATAAAGAAGATGTGGTATATGTACACAAGGGAATACTATGAAGCCATCAAAAGAAATGAAATCTTGCCATTTGCAATGATGTGGATGGAACTAGAGGATATCATGCTTAGTTAAATAAGTCAATCAGAGAAAGACAACTATCATATGATCTCCCTGATATGAGGAAGTGGAGATGCAACATGGGGGGTTGGGAGGGTAGGAAAAGAAAAGAAACAAGTTGGGATCGGGAGGGAGACAAAAGTTGAGTGACTCTTAATCTCACAAAACAAACTGAGGGTTGCTGGGGGGAGGGGCATCATGAGAGGGGTGTGGGGTAATGGACATTGGGGAGGTTATGTGCTATGGTGAGTGCTGTGAAGTGTGTAAACCTGGTGATTCACAGACATGTACCCCTGGGGATAAAAATACATTATATGTTTATAAAAAATAAAAAAAAATTAAAAAAATATTATCCACCATGACCAGGTGGTATTTATCGCTGGGTTGCAAAGGTGCTTTCCCATCACACACCAATGAATGTGATAGAAGAAATCAATAAGTTAAGAGAGAAGAAACACATGGTCCTCTCAATTGATTCAGAAAAAGCATTTGACAAAATCCAGCATCCATTCCTTATTAAAATGCTTCAAAATATAGGGATAGAGGGAACACTCCTCAACTTCATAAAATCTATCAGTGAAAACCCACGGCAAATATCATCCTCACTGGGCAAAACCTGACAGCCTTCCCTTTGAGATCAGGAACACGACAAGGATGCCCACTCTCACCATTCTTGTTCAACATAGTAGTAGAAGTCCTGGCAACAGCAATCAGACAACAAAGAGAAAGAAAAGGTATTCAAATTGGCAATAAAGAAGTCAAACTCTCTCTCCACATGGATGTCGTGATACTTTTCATGGAAAACCCAAAATACTCCTACCCAAAGTACTAGAAATCTTACAACAATTCAGTAATATGGCAGGATTCAAATCAATGTACAGAAATCAGTTACTTTCTTGTACAATAACAATGGAAATACAAGAAGGTAAATTAGAGAATCGATTCAGTTTGTTATAGCACCAAGAACCATAAGATACCTGGGAATAAACCTAACCAAAGAGGTAAAGGATCTGTACTCGAGGAACAACAGAGCAATCAGGAGAGAAATTGAAGAAGACACAAAAAGATGGAAGACCATTCCATGCTCATGGACCAGAAGAATAAACATTGTTAAAATGTCTATACTGCCTAGAGAAATCTTTATTTTCGATGCCATTCCAATCAAAATTCCACCGGCCTTTTTCAAAGAGCCGGAGCAAGCAATCCTAAAATTTCTATGGAATCAGAAGATACCCCGAATGGCTAAGGAAATGTTGAAAAAGATGTTGAGTGACTTTTGTGAGAAAAGAACACAGTTCCACACAAAGAAACCACAGAAGGCTATCAGATGATTTTTCAATCTGAGTTTCAAAGCTGAAATTTTGCAGGCCAGAAGGGACTGGCATGATATTCAATAGGTCGAGAGCAAGAACTCTGCAGCCAAGAATACTTTATCTAGCAAAGCTATCATTCAGAATAGAGAGTTACATAAAGAGTTTCCCAGACAAACAGAAGTCCAAAGACTTCATGGGACTAAACAAGTGTTACAAGAAATGTTAATGGAGATTCTGTGAGCAGAAAACAAAAACCATATGTAAAAGTAAGAAAAAAGGAAGCACAATAACAAAAACAAAACAAATAGTCAGTTACAAAATCACGAAATAAAAAGATATAAAATATGACACCAGATATCTGAAATGTGGGTGGGAGAATAGGAAATATTAAGTTCAAACTTAATATACACAGTTATATGCTGAAGGAAAATAAAAAAAATATAGATGTGAAAAATAAAGCATAAGAAAACCAAGTATATTACTGAAAGAAAACCAGCAATCCATAAAAGAGAGAAAGAGAAGAAAGAGTCAGAGAAAGGCTACATAAACAAACACAAAAGGAATAACAGAATGGTAAAAACTATGTACCTTTCAATAAGCACTTTTAATATAAATGGACTAAATATTCCAATGAAAAGATATGGAGTGAGAGAGGAGATTAAAAAAAAAAAAAAGCAACCATCTCTATGTGGCCTACAGGATACACATTTTTTTCTTTTTTCTTTTAATTTTTTTTTTAAATTTCTTTTCAGCATAACAGAATTCATAGTTTTACACCACACCCAGTGATCCATGCAATGCATGCCCTCCACAATACCCACCACCAGGGTCCCCCAACATCCCACCCCCCGCCACTTCAAAACCCACAGGTTATTTTTCAGAGTCCATAGTCTCTCATGGTTCATCTCCAGCCCCAATTTCCCTCAACTCCCTTCTCCTCTCCATCTCCCCATGTCATCCATGTTATTTGTTATGCTGCGCAAATAAGTGAAACCATATGATAATTGTCTTTCTCTGCTTGACTTATTTCGCTCAGCATAATCTCTTCCAGTCCTGTCCATGTTGCTACAAAAGTCGGATATTCATCCTTTCTGATGGAGGAATAATACTCCATAGTGTATATGGACCACATATTCTTTATCCATTCGTCCGTTGAAGGGCATCTTGGTTCTTCCCACAGTTTGGCGACCGTGGCCATCGCTGCTATAAACATTGGGGTACAGATGGCCCATCGTTTCACCACATCTGTATCTTTGGGGTAAATACCCAGTAACGCAATTGCAGGGTTATAGGGAAGCTCTATTTTTAACTTCTTGAGGAACCTCCACACTGTTCTCCAGTGTGGCTGCACCAACTTGCATTCCCACGAACAGTGTAGGAGGGTTCCCCTTTCTCCACATCCTCTCCAACACACGTTGTTTCCTGTCTTGCTGATTTTGGCCATTATAACTGGTGTGAGGTGGTATCTCAATGTGGTTTTAATTTGAATCTCCCTGATGGCTAGTGAGGATGAACATTTTTTCATGTGTCTGATAGCCATTTGTATGTCTTCATTGGAGAAGTGTCTGTTCATATCTTCTACCCATTTTTTGATGTGATTATCTGTTTTGCATGCATTGAGTTTGAGAAGTTCTTTATAGATCCTGGATATCAACCTTTTGTGTGTACTGTCATTTGCAAATATCTTCTCCCATTCCGTGGGTTGCCTCTTTGTTTTGTTGACTGTCTCCTTTGCTGTGCAGAAGCTTTTGATCTTGATGAAGTCCCAAAAGTTCATTTTTGCTTTTCTTTCCTTTGCCTTTGGTGACATATCTTGAAAGAAGTTCCTGTGGCTGATATCAAAGAGGTTACTGCCTATGTTCTCCTCTAGGATTCTGATGGATTCCTGTCTCACATTGAGGTCCTTTATCCATTTCGAGTTTATCTTTGTGTACGGTGTAAGAGAATGGTCGAGTTTCATTCTTCTACATATAGCTGTCCAATTTTCCCAGCACCATTTATTGAAGATACTGTCTTTTTTCCACTGTATATTTTTTCCTGCTTTGTCGAAAATTATTTGACCATAGAGTTGAGGGTCTATTTCTGGGCTCTCTACTCTGTTCCATTGGTCTATGTGTCTGTTTTGATACCAGTACCATGCTGTCTTGGTGATCACAGCTTTGTAGTAAAGCTTGAAATCAGGTAATGAGATGCCACCAGTTTTATTTTTGTTTTTCAACATTTCCTTAGCGATTCGGGGTCTCTTCTGATTCCATACAAATTTTAGGATTATTTGCTCCAGATCTTTGAAAAATACCAGTGCAATTTTGATGGGAATGGCATTAAAAGTATAGATTGCTCTAGGTAGTATAGACATTTTAACAATATTTATTCTTCCGATCCAAGAACATGGAATGGTCTTCCATCTTTTTACGTCTTCTTCGATTTCTTTCATGAGTGTTCTGTAGTTCCTCGAGTACAGATCCTTTACCTCTTTGGTTAGGTTTATTCCCAGGTATCTT
>PISX010019646.1:0-37613 GCA_004024625.1 Mellivora capensis
GGGAAGCCGGCTACAGAGACAAAGCCGAGGAGTGAGCTCTCAGCTCAGGGTTACCTTGAACCGATCGCAGGCTGGGTGAGCTCGGAGCGCGGCCAGAGGCGAGGGAGATGGGAGTAGCCGGGGCTTTTCTCTGAGGAGTGGGGCCCCGGAAAAAAAAAAAAAAAACCTTCTTAGATGCCCAGACCCCAAACACTGGCCTAAATGAGGCCATCCTATGAGCCCCCTGGTACCTGCCCCATTTATCTCTTTCTGAGCATGTTCCTCCCTGCGTCTCATGCGTGGAGCTACCCAGCCACAAGTGGTATCTCCTGTGAATCCCTGGTTCCCGCACAGTGTCAGGGATGACACACCATCATTCCTTCGATGTACATGTGACTGGAAGGGGTGGAAAGACGGGTGAGAGAAGGTGCAAATCCCTCTCCATAAGCTCTCTTTCTCTGCCAAATAAATAAATAAAATCTTAAAAAAAAAAAAAAAAGGTCAACTCAAGACACACCCTTCTCATGCACATGTCCCCTTTACCCTCTGCCCTGAGCCAGTGCCCTGGGAGGTACCACTGTGCCTCAGCCACCCAGATTCACCTGCTGTGCTTATCTGTGTCCAGAAGTGTCTTCTGCATCACCAGGCAGTGGGGACAGTAAGCACTATTAATGACAATGTACAATGATGTCATCCCACAAACACCATACCTATTGGCCCACAAGCCCACAAAACAATAGGACCGACCTCTGAGGTCACAACTGGCTTTATTCATTTTTGTGTCACCCATGCCTGGCTCACAGCTGGTACCCAGAAGGTAGTGAACTGAAGACACTATGGGCAAAATACAGTGCTGGAGGTGTGGGGAGGCTGACAGGGAGAAGATGCGGCAGTCCCTGGCCTCAGAGGGCTACAGTCCAGGGGTTCGGCGAGACAAGCAGACAGAAGCTTGCAGAATGAGGCAGGGGAAGGTGAGTCATTGTTTGGTAATCCTATTCATAACATACGCGTGGCCAGAAGAGCCTAACGAGTAGTCACCAGAGACAAGATGTCTGAGCAAGAGCACAAATACAGAGCAAACACATGCTCTACCCCTTGGCCAACTCCTGAAGAGAAGAATACCCAGTACCTCCAGATGGAGGGCATTTCCATGGACTTCCTCCTCTGCCCCCATTTACCCTGCTTTGAATGCCTGGTTGAGAAAGAAAAAAGGCAGAAGACAGCGGGGGGAAAGGAAAGAGTGGCTTTGGAGCCCCTCTAGTTTTCTCCTTTCTTCTTTGTGGTCTTTTCCATGGACTTGCTTGTCCCAATGAGCTGTGCAAAAAGCAGTGGATACCACTCAAGATGCCACGTACCACATGCTTCTCTCAAGAACGCATGACATAGGGTCAGGATGTCAACCCTTCTAGTAAGTTCTTTCCAACAGCCTCAGAGCAGAACCAAAGTTCATGGGCAGCAACTGAAATTTCAGTACCATTAGGTTTGCTCTGCGGACAGTTTCCTGGCCTGTTACCAAGGGAACGTTGGCAAGGCAGACAGAGATGAGTGTGGCTGGGGGCGATGGATGTTACCTGGCTGCGGAAACACACACAGGGAAGCTTTTATGCAAAAATATAGTCTCCAGTGTCACAGTGAGATTTTTGTTGTTGTCGTTCTTTTTTAAAGAAGGTTCTGGTGAATGATCTTGCATCTTTTGGGTCACAAGGAGGGATTCTGGATTGACACCAGCTCATATTTCAGTTGTCCCTGCTGACTGTCATAAATTCCTTGAGGAACACAGCTCTCTAAGGCCCTCAGGGAGTGTTCATCAACGTGCCAGCAAAATGGAAAAGAAAAAAAAAAATGAAAGAAAAAAACATGCCACATCACACCAAGTCTCCTTTCGTAACTGTTAACATGAGCTGAAAGAAAAGACATCATATGAGGTTCAACAACCATGGTTTCCAGAACCTTGGACAATTTTCTTTGTGAAGAAGCCAAAGAGAAAGCTGCCCCAGTTTAGCCCTGGAGAAAACAGTTTCCAAAGAACTGAATTTCCTTGCAAGGTAGCAGTTTGCTAAAGTTTCACTGAAAAAAAAAAAAAATGTTCCTCATATCTCTCAGAGTTTGTCGTACAAACAGGCTTTCTCCCAATTTATAAAAAGAAGTATAAAGAAGCCCAGAAATAATCCATGGTTTTAAAACTCATTGGGCTAAATTTGGTTCAGAGTGAATTTGGTATTCTCCACCAAATCCCCTCTCTCTTTCTTCCTTTCTGAAATTGAGAAATGCCTCATATCTTAAAATCATAATCTAGGGGTGCCTGAGAGGCTCAGTGGGTTGGGCCTCTGCCTTCGGCTCAGGTCATGATCCCAGGGTCCTGGGATCGAGCCCCGCATCGGGCTCTCTGCTCAGCAGGGAACCTGTGTCTTCCCCCCCCCCCTTTCTCTGCCTACTTGTGATCTCTGTCAAATAAATAAATAAATAATATATTTTTAAAATCATAACCTACACACACACACTCAAAACCGGCCCGTCCCCCAGTACGAGATAGTACAGAAAGTCCTGGGGAACAGGTGATTTATCCTCTCTGCAAAGTGAAAAACAGTGTAGACAACTTGAAAAAAGCAACTGGCATTTAGCCCACGGGAGCGTTTTAACTTAATAAATTGAGCAAAGGCCTCCTCTGCTTTCTGGGAGTTCGGCTCATGGAAGTCGGGAGCGAGCAGAGAGACCTGTGAGCAGCAGTGCAGGGTCAGGCTGGGAGAGATACTAGCCAGGAGAAGGGGGCCCTCAGGCAGCGTGTGGCACGCCTTTCCCTGAAGGGGAGGCAGCAGGTACACATGGAGGCGAGGGACGGAAGGTTTCCAGGGCCCTGTACCAGCAAAGGCAAAGTTGCTCCTTGGAGTCACCTCTCATAATTTTGGTTTGGCTGAGTTATGCCAAGAGCCTCCTTTCTTTGTGCTAGATGCTGGGGATACGGTACGAGAACCCACCTCGGCCTGGGAGGAGCTCACAACTTTTGAAAGAAGACAGATTCGTGAAAAACATAGGATTCATGAAAAACATAGGCAACAAGAGCCAAAAGGAGGACACTGGATCCCAAGATGGTGGACAGGGAGATTGCTGGAGAAGCTGATGGGTGCTATATTATTTTATGATATTATTCTATTATTATCAGATGAGCAGGGTTGGCCAGGCAGAGTGGGGGGTGGGTGCTTTAGGCAAAGGGTCAGTGTGAGCAAAGACAAGAAGGCCGGAAATGAGTAGGGGGCATGTGTGCACGGGTAACTGCTGTGGGCGTGGCTTGGCTGGGTCTTAAAGGACAGGACGGGGATGACAGGGCCACACAGAGGGAGGGTCACATGAGCCTCCTATTAAGAAGTTTGGACTTCATGGGGTGCCTCTTTGACTCAGTAGAGCACACGACTCTTGATCTCGGGGCTGTGAGTTCAAGTCCCCCATTGGGTGTAGAGCTTACTTTAAAAAAAAAAAAGAAGTTTGGACTCATTAAGGAGCCAGTGGTGATCCCCTGAAAGGTCTTACATGTGCTATCATCCTCCTTCAGGGCATATCCGAAGGGCTCCTGCCTCAGCCCAGACTTCACTCTTCTTCATCCCTGACCCAACCCAGAACCAGTCCCTCCAGCCCACGCCCCTTGAATGGAACCAAGCCTGGTCTCAGACGTGAATTAGTGTCTTCCACGTATATAGTAATAGAGAAGGCACCAGAGAGGATTTGAAGACAACTCCTTCATCTTTAGGAGCTGAGTTTCTACCCCTTTGCTACCTAATCCTGGAGTGAGTCTCCCCGAAGGACTTTCAGTGGTGGAGCGGAGAGCTTAGGTCAGCAGCTGGGCCCTCCCAACTCATCTCTCCTTGGGGTCCCCACTCCTTCCCCTCTAGTGCTCGCCCTGGTTAATTCAGAAATAACTGTTGATTGAATGTCAGTTGGCGCTCAGCATCGACTCCCACCTCTTTCATGAGTCTTCCTTTATGTAGGAACGAGAAAGACAAGAAACCCACTTCGCAGACCCCCTTGCAGCGAGGGTTCTGGGTAACTGTGAGGTGCCACCAATTAAATATACCCACAAAGCAGGAAGCAAAGTGAAGGCTGTTTCTGCTGGCAAGCAAGGCTGTAGAAAGACAGGTTTCGTGTTCTAGTATCTGCTCACCAGCTTCATAGATCCAGTTATAGTGGCTGCAGTATCCTGATCCCGGCAACAAATTCTTTTTTTTTTTTTTTTAAGATTTTATTTATTTATTTGACAGAGAGAGAGCACGAGGAGCAGAGAGAGAGGAAAAAGCAGACTCCCTATGGAGCAAGGAGCCTGATGCAGGACCCTATCCCAGGATCCTGGGATCATGACCTGAGCCGAAGGCAGACGCTTCACCGGCTGAGCCACCCAGGCGCCCCCCAGCAACCAATTCTTGTGTGACGTTTCCAACTCCCATTTCTCCTATCTTTCCAACAATTATGTAAGTACCTCGTTCGAAGAATGAAATCCTTTTCTGCTTAAAATGCCTAGAGCGCCTTGCTTCCTGCACTGGTCCCAGCGGTCCCCGCCACTTGTCAACACGTCTGCCTTCTTGCCACCTCCCTCATTCGCAGTAGGTTCCAGCTGAGAGCTGGAAACACACCGGAACAAAGAAAAACACAAGTGGGCATGTTCGGTCCTCTTCACAAAACTCATCTGAAGGGCTGGTGGCCCCAAGCTTTGTGGAAGTGGGGCCAACTCTCTTACCCTCCCCTGAAACCTGTCATCCTTCTCTCCACGGGGACGCCCCCAGGCACCTAGACAGCTGGCATTCTCCAGCTCCTTTGGAAACTGTAGCCTCTCCACTTTGATCTGATGCGTCATCTCCTCCATCCTTCCTGAACTTGGCCTAGACCTCTGCTCCCTCAAACACATTGAGACGGTGTATTACACAAAAGGAAAACTATTGAGTCAGCTCTTTGTTTCCTCATCACTCAGAGTGCTTGGGTGAACACGAAGTTCCAGCTGGTGCACTCGACTTCGTGAAGCTCAACGCCCTATGTTAGGGTTGCCATGGAAGCCAGAAATAACATTTCAAGCATCCCTTACAGCCTTGGTGACTTTGGTTTCTAGGCTGTTCTACAAATAGTCTTTCTTGCAGCTGCTCATTAAAATGAAGATCAGTTAATAAGACAGCGTGTTTAACAAACGAAAATGGTATTTGTTACAGACCTGATAATCACAAAGTACTTACGGCATGCATACTTTGAAACTGAAAAGGGGGGCCCCTGGGTGATTCAGTCGGTTAAGCATCTGACTCTCGGCCTCAGCTCAGGTCATGATCTCATGGGTTGTGAGATCCAGCCCTGGCACTGGGCTCCGTGCTTGAAGATGCTATCTCTCTGCCCCTCTCCCCACACGCATGCATGCTCATTCTTTCTCTCCGTAAAATAAATAAATAAATATTTTTTAAAAAGAGAGAAACAACTGAAAAGGGATCTTCAAGACTGGATTCAACTTCCCTATTCCAGAAATGGAGAGGATAGATCACGTAGTAAAATGGTAAGGTAGCCTCCTGACTCTCGGGCCACCCTCGTTCCCCCACCCAACACACACTAACCATCCTTAGCAAGCGACCTGCTCTAACTTCAGTTTCCTCTGCTAACAGATGGGGACAAGGACCTGGCTTATAGGGTTGTCATGAGGATTAAGTAAATTAATGTATGTAAAGTACTTAGAATGGTACCTGGTACAAGGAGTCAAAAAATCACTTATTGTTGTTATGATGATTATTATTACCACCTGGTATTATGTTGACTGTTACACAGAAGCAACATGGTGTAATGCAGAAATCACTGCACTGGGAGTCCAGAGATTCGTGCTCTGATCCCTGTTCCGCCATCAGCTAGATGACATTAACCACATAACCACCTTCTTCTTTTTTTTTTTTTTTTTTGACCATGTCACTTTGATCTCTAGGGCTGGACTAAATGACACCTCAGTTCCTTTCCAGTTCTAGCTGGGTCTTGTTTACACCAGGGTATTAAATAAGTTAAATGGAACTGTTCCTTGACCTTTATAAACGGTTATACCCATATCTATAATGATAGCTAATATTTATGGAGCAATGGTTATCTATCAATACAATGCTAAATGTTGTACATGTATTAATTCCTTATTTTTCACAACAACCTGTTTGTCCCCATTTAACAGGTGGGAAAACTGAGGCACAGAGACTTTTGAGTAATTTGCCCAAGGTCACATGGCTAGTAATTGGTAGGGCCAGGATTTAAATCCAGGAATCTGAGGCTAGAACTCATGCTCTCCAAGATTAATCTATAGGAAACAACAAACTCAGATGCCACAAGCAGACAAGGGTGCAAGCTGCATGACTTCATATGACATTGACGTTCCCTAGTTGTAACTGTAGGGCACTCTACCAGCTATATCCATAAATTCCCAGCAACTGGTACTGTTCAAAAAGGTTTCAGGAAACCTGCCACAAAATAACATAGTTCTTAGCTCTTGGTTACACTCCAGAGATGCTCACCTCCACCAACATCCCTCACCTCCATGATGGCATTAACTTCCCACCTGGCATTTCTTTGCCCCTCTCCAGACTCAGCAGCCACAGTGATTCTTTAAACACAAGTGAAGTCACCTCACTCCTTTGTTTAAGACCTTCCCATGGTTCCCATCTTTCTCAGAGAAAAGCCAAAGTCCTAGACATGGCCCCCCAAAGGCCGGCTTGTTACTTCTCAAAGCCATACTACACTGGCCTTGTAACTCTAAACACTTAAGGCATGCTTTCACCGCTGTTCCCTCAGCCTGGAACATTCTGGATTCCGTGACTTATCCCCTCACCTGCCTTCGGGTGCCTGTAGAAAGCACCCCCCTCTCAGTGAGGCCTCCCCTGCCCCGGTCACGATCTAAAACTCCCTACGCCCACGCCCAGCACATCTATCCCTCTTTCTGGCTTTATTGTTCTCCAAAGCATTTATCAACTTCTCTCATAAGTATTTTACTCATTTACTTATTTTTTTTTTAAAGATTTATTTATTTATTCGACAGACAAAGATCACAAGTAGGCAGAGAGGCAGGCAGAGAGAGGAGGAAGCCGGCTCTCCGAGGAGCAGAGAGCCCGATTCGGGGCTCGATCCCAGTACTCCGGGATCATGACCTGAGCCGAAAGCAGAAGCTTTAACCCACTGAGCCACCCAGGCGCCCCTCATTTATTTTTTATTATCTGTTTCTTCTACTGGAATACATGACCTGAGGTTGAGGATTTTTGCCTGTTTTGTTCCCTGCAATGTTCCCAAGACCTCCACTGCTAGGTGACACAACTCTTTGTGAGATGAATGAATGAAAGGACGACCGAATAGGTACATATCTAGGCATCTGTGATGCGAGAAACCAGCATTGGACTGTGACTTGAAGACCTCTCAGAACTCTCCTCTCACCTCTCAAAGGTTAGTCCTGGAAAAAAAGACTTGAAGCAGGCCTGGATATTTATATTCCTAAAATTATACAGAAATAGGATTAAGTCTACTCTTGCAGGAGAGAAACCTCCAAGAATCCAACAGACAACAAGGCAAAAATAAGAGCATATAACTTGCATAATAGAAAATTTTTTAAAAAAATTTTTAAAGGTTGGGGATGGATGTTTACTCTATCCTAACTCTTGAGGCCGAACCAGAACCAAAGGATGGGGGTTATAGGGTGGATCTCAGCCTGCTACAGAATAAGGACAGTATGCATGGACTTCAGTCCGCTATGTTTCAAGATTTCTAGAAAGATTCACGAAGCATTTACTACACAAGTTTTAAATTGCATTAAATACATTTAAATTGCATTTAATACATTTCTATTTATCATACAATCCTTAAATTGCAAACAAAACATACAAACAAACAAACAAAACCCAGTAATAAAATCTACAGCTTTGACGTTCTTTTTTAGTTTTTTTAATGTGCACCAACCATTTGGGTAATTCTTTTTCTTGTCCTCTCATCTCTCAATTTAATTATCACTGCCTTCTTTCCATTTTGTGTACTTTTAAGAAAATGGCTTAACAGTACAGCGGACAACCCTAGTGGTTGACTACTTAAAATTCATTTCTCTCCCCCACTCCTTTCTGCTCCATTTGCCTAAGATTTCAAGCAACTAAGAGGTAGCCATGAGCTCCATAAGGGCAGGCCCTCCCCACCAGGAACAAAGCCGGTCATGGTTATCCCACTGTCCAGACTAAGTATCTGGAGTGAGCACTCGATTCAGTTTTGGCCAGTGGGGAGTAAGGGAAACTCTCCTGAAATTTCCAGGAAAGATTTTGGTCTCTGATGAAAGGAACGAACCAAGGGATGAAAAAGTCCTCTTTCGGGGCGCCTGAGTGGCTCAGTGGGTAAAAGCCTCTGCCTTCAGCTCAGGTCATGATCCCATGAGCCCCGCATCGGGCTCTCTGCTCTGCGGGGAGCCTGCTTCCTCCTCTCTCTCTCTGCCTGCCTGCCTCTGACTACTTGTGATCTCTGTCTGTCAAATAAATAAATAAAATCTTAAAAAAAAAAAAAAAAAGAAAGAAAAAAAAAGTCCTCTTTCTTCTCTTTGTTCTCTTCCTGACTTGACCGTGGTCATGGAACAAAGTGATGTTTGGAGCTGCAGCAGTCATCTTGGAACTATAAGGCAAAAGCCTAAGGACGGAAAGCCAATCTCCTGGGATGACGCAGCTAAAAGCTAGAAGGAGCTCTGGCCTCGATGACAAAGCTGAGCCACAGCCACAGACTGGGGATCACTGACCTCCAGACTTCTTGTGAGGTATTCAAATATCTTTTCATAAAACCACTGTTAGCTTAAGCCAACTGCAATCTACCTATTACCGAGAGATTTCTCTGCTGATACCAACCTTGCTGCAGAGTAGCTCCTTAATAAAAATGTATGCCATGTATGAAGGAATGGATCTGATGGTAGAGATGTTGACATTTTAAAAAATAAAATGTATTAAACTCTTCTGCTAAGTGTGCATATTTTCTAAAATGCTCATGTTATCAACTCAATAGAGGTTCTTCTCTAAGACCAATATCTCATTTAAGGCTCAAAGAAAAAAATGCTGTCAGTAGATGCTCAAATAGATAAATACAAGTTAATAATAGTAATAATAGTAATAAATGTCACCTCTCACGATTCATTCAGTATACATGTATTTTTTTAAAGAACCATTTTTTTTAAAAATATTTTATTTATTTATTTGACAGACAGAGATCACAAGTAGGCAGAGAGAGAGGGGGAAGCAGGCTCCCCACTGAGCAGAGAGCCCAATACGGGGCTCAATCCCAAGACCCTGAGATCATTACCTGAGCCGAAGGCAGAGGCTTTAACTCACTGAGCCACCCAGGCACCCCAGTATACATGTATTGAGAGGTTACAATGCCAGATGCTTTAGACCCAGAGGTGAAAAGACCTAATTCCTAGATTTAAAGATGTCACAGTAGAGTGGGCTCTGTTAATTCCACTTTGCAATGTACAAAGTGTTTTTTTTTTTTAAAGATTTTATTTATTTATTTGTCAGAGAGAGAGAGAGAGAGTGAGCACTGGCAGACGGAGGCAGAGGGAGGCAGAGGGAAAAGCAGGCTCCCTGCCGAGCAAGGAGCCCAATGTGGGACTCGATCCCAGGATGCTGGGATCATGACCTGAGCCGAAGGCAGCTGCTTAACCAACTGAGCCACCCAGGCGTCCCTGTACAAAGTGTTTTTTAAGAATAGATTTTAAAATAGACAATAACAACAACAGGCATTTATTGAAGGCTTACTCTGTGCCAGAGTCCATGCCAAACTTTTATCTGCGTGGTCTCCTTGTGTCCTCTTTCCCACTGATTATCATCCCTGTTTTACAAGGGAGACAAGGTGTTGAGGGTGATTGTGTTACTTATTCATGGTCACACAGTGGAAAGCCAGAATTCACATTTATTAAAAGGCAGCTACTGTTATTTTTAAAACCAAGCTGACAAGTGCAGTGGCAGGTGCGGGAAGATTCAAGAGCCGCAGTTGATTAGAAGCTTGTAGGAAAACGGGACGAGGAGATCATTAGGAAAAAGGAAGCCATCTTGGGCTCTCTGCAGAGCTGGAGGCTCCCAATCAAGAAGTGACCGTTCAGGACACCATTCTGTGTATAAAGGAAACACAGGCAAGGTTCTTTTCCCTTTCTGAACTTTAACCCGTAAACCAAACTATCAGTCGAGCATCCCCAAGGGGTGTCCCTTTGGATGCCCCCTAGACGCTGAAACTAAACATGGAGTTTGAGCTCACACAAGGCACTCACTGTTTGTTGAGTGAATAAAGATTTAGCTGCTGTGGTTATGTGTGGTAGTTTTACGTGACAGCGGTTGGTGAACAGGGATTATGTCTGTCTTGTCTGTTTGTGGCTCGCCTCAGCTTCAGTGGCTGGTTGGTTGATGGCTTTGTTCCAGCCCTGACTCAGTCTGACCACTGGCTGGGGCAAATGTCTACATGAGAAGACACTATGTAGTAGGAGGAGAAAAGGGGTCCTCTGAGCCCCAGGTGATTTGGTCCTAAGCCGTAGGTACTGCCGGTGAATCACTTCACCTTGAACCAGGAAGTATCTCTGGGCCGTGGTTCCTTCTTCCTCATTTCTTAAAATTTATTTGTGCCAAGGATTTCCATGGCAGTGTGGGGAAGCCCATGACTCCTCCTCAGAATAAACTTGTTAAATGCCTAACATAAAATGCAACACTCACTAGGATGGCTACTATTTAAAAAATGGAGAATAACAGGTGTTGGTAAAAATACAGAAAACTTGGAACTCTTGTGCATGGCTGGTGGGAATGTAAAATGGTGCAGCCACCGTGGAATTTGGTTGGATAGTTCTTCAAAAAGTTAAATGTAGATGGGGCACCTGGGTGGCTCAGTCGGTTAAGCATCTGACTCTTGATTTTGGCTCAGGTCATGATCTCAGGGTCATGAGATCGAGCCCTGGGTCAGCCTTCATACTAGGTCTGGAGCCTGCTTCAGATTCTCTCTGCCTCTCCCTCTGCCCTTCTGCCTTTCTTCCCACCTCCTGCCCCCCAAAAGTTCTGACACCTGATATAACATGGATGAACCGTGAAAACATTATACTAAGTGGAAAAAGACACAAAAGCGCCACTATTCTATCACTCCACATATAAGAAGTATCAAGAATAGGGAAATCCATATGGACAGGAAGTAGAAAAGAAGTTCCTGGGGAAGGGAAGATGGGGAGTTACTTCCTAACAGGTAGTTTCTGTTTGGGATGATGAAAAGTTCTGGAAATAGACAGTGATGATGGCTGCACGACGACGTGAGTGTTCCTGAATTGTATGCTTCAAAATGTTCGAGATGGTTCATCTTATGCTGTGTGTCTCAATTACCACAATAAATAGACAAGTAAATGCAAAGGGTAAGAAAGGAGGCCAAGTACTTGAATTTCAGTTATCAAGATATTGAAAAGTTGGGGATGTAGTAATGTATGGACTTTAAAAAATAAGATTGAGGGGCGCCTGGGTGGCTCAGTGGGTTAAGCCTCTGCCTTCGGCTCAGATCATGATCTCAGGGTCCTGGGATCGAGTCCCACATGGGGCTCTCTGCTCAGCAGGGAGCCTGCTTCCTCCTCTCTCTCTCTGCCTGCCTCTCTGCCTACTTGCGATCTCTCTCTCTCAAATAAATAAATAAAATCTTTAAAAAAAAAAAAGCATTTAAAAAAAAATAATAAGATTGAGTAACAAGGTCGATGGGGCACCTGGGTGATTCAGTCAGATGAGCGTCAGCCTTGGCTCAGGTCATGATCCCAGGGTCCTGGGATCGAGGCCTGTGTCAGGCTCCCTGCTCAGTGGGGAGCCTGCTTCTCCCTCTCCTCCCCATTCATGTTCTTTCTCACTACCTCTGCATCTCTCTCAAATAAATAAATAAAATCTAAAATAAATAAATAAATAACAAGGTCAAAAGGGGGGAGTCTCCTAACTAGTGTAATTTCAAAGTAGCATTGCATGTCAACGGTATTTTTAAACATCTCTGCCGACTCCATGATGCATCATGGAGACATCTGTGGTTTCTTTTGGTGACACGGTGCTGCTGTTTCTCCTGTGGTTTGTGCTTTACAATCATAATAGATGGAAATGCTCAGCTACAGTTAGAGGTTAGTGAAAAAGTATGTGATTTTTATCCCATCCAAATTATAGGCCCAGTGAAGTCTGTCCAAGGACTCTGTTGGTCCAAGGCCCCTGGGGTTGAAAACTTCTCAGCTCTCTTCTAGGTAAACCGATGTGATCTAGGAATGGCTTCATTTCTACATCATCGATAAATTAACATCTCTGATCAGATCTTTTCTTATCTGTATCTGGGGACTGTCATCAAATCTACCTCTCAAGGGCTCTGTGAAGAAAAGGGAGATAAGGCAAGCAAAAGGTGCTTTCAAAACCTGTAGAGTTCTCTTAACAAAGGCTAGGTATTACCAGAGAAACCTAATAGTCAATGGAGACTTCTTCCCCCCATACCTGGCACATCAGCCCCCAGGTCTCAGTGTTCCTTCAGAATTTTGGTAGGAGCTTTGAGAGCTATGGGAACAGAACGCTGAGCACTTACTGTTAAATACCATGCCCTGTGTTAAATAGTGCTATGACCTGTATTTTGTATCTACGCCGATAGATTTGAAAATACAAATTAAGGAAAATGCCAATTACCAAAATAGACTTGAGAAAAAATAGGAAACCCCAATAAGACTCATGACTGTTAAAAAAAAAATCGAATTAGATGTCAGAAATACACTCTCTACAGAAGGCATCAGGCCCAGATGGTTTTATCAGTGAGTTCCACTGGCCCTAGAGGCCATCTCTCATGGATCCCATACAAATTCTCCCCCGAAAGACCTGTGCTGCCCGCAACTGGGGAATTTGCCTCAAACCCCAAAGCATGACAGGTAGGGGTCCAGAAGGGACTCTGCCATACCAACAGTGCCCAAAACAATGCTGGCCTTGCCCACTGTAGATCCTCAAGGCGTATCTGTTCAATGAGTGGATGAATGATAAAACTGAGGCAAATCATGAAACAAAAAACGTATTAGAGCTAAATGATTTGGGTACAGAAAAATAGCTAGGTAAAATTGATGGCTTTTCTAGTCCTCTTCATTTTGGAGATGAATTCAAGTTTGCCTGGGTGAAGGGGGTGGTGGAGTCTGCTTCCTTCAGTAGATAGGACCATCACACAGGACAGCCATAGGGACACTGGCCCTCTGAGCACTTGTGGATAAATAGTACCTCTAGGAGGAGGGCACGCTTCCCTGGCTACCCCAGCAGTGAGTCCCAAACACTGAAGGATTCTGCATCTTTCACTCGGCTCAGCACAGCTCTTGTAACATGGGGATTCTCAGGACATACTCCTTCAGTGAATGAATCCCATCAAATGGAACAAGCCTTAGGGTCAGGGTGGGGGAATTAAGAGCTAGAGATGGAAAGCAGCCTCTCATGGTCTTTGCCAACTCTGAGCCCTCTGGACTGGATTCCTCCACAGTTTACGTTATGGGCCAACCTGACTTTAAAGACCTCTGAGGTTCATTCTCCCCAGGCTCCTTGTGGCCCAAATGCCCCACATGCATCCGCCTTTCCAAAGATCCCTCCTGGCCCTGAGCCCATGTCATTAGATGCCTACATTCCTCTTGTTTCTCCCCTGCATCAGCTCCTTGTACATCTGGCTATCAGCTCCCTCTTTGATGTTCTCACTCCTTGGCTGGGCTGCGGCCTTACGATAACTTCTCCCTCCTCTTCCTTTCCCAGCCCCACCGTCCTCTGTGAAGCCAAAATACACACATGGCTCTCCTTTCATCTTTCCCTATAAATCAGGCTCCTCTGGATATACTGAAAGAAGGCTGTTCTGAGCTGGTGGTTCTCATTCTTGGCTTTTGAAAAGTCTTACACAGACTTGGCTTCGCATTCTGGCTACACTGTACTCGTTTCCCATGTCCAGCCCTAGGATGTCGGCCACCCAATCCACCACATTCGTCTGACCTGCTCTAAGGACACAGAAACCTCCACATCTCTGAAGTCTTTGAGCATGCTTTCCCGGCATGTGTCTGCAACATTCTATCACCTTGAAATGGGAATACATGGTGAATCAGAAAGGAGAAAGAAGCTCTCTAGGAATGTGTCAGAGAAGACGTATTGTCATCCACTGATGAAAGTGAAGAGCAGAACAACTTGTTAGGACCCGCATCACGTCCCCCACAATTCATAAGTTGAGGTCTTAAACTCTAGTACCTTAGAGTGTGAGTATATTTGGAGATGAGGTCTTTAAATAGGTCATTAAAGTCAAATGAGGTCATTAGGGTGGGCTCTGATCTGATCTGACTGGTGTCCTCATAAGAAAAGGGAACTTGGAGGTAGACAGGTACAGAAGGAAGGTCACGTGAGGACTCACGGGGCAATGGCAGCCCTTTGGAAGGCGGCAAAAGAGGCCTCAGAAAAACCCACACTTTGCCAACACCTTGATCTTGGACTTCTAGTCTCCAGGAAGGTGAGAAAACAAATGTCTGGAGGTTAAGCCTCCCACTGTATGGTGCTTTGTTATGGCGGCCCTAAGAAACGAATAGACAACTCAAGTCTCTATATTTCCTCTTGAGAATACATGAAATATGTATGGGTTGATCACTCAGGCGACTTTCTGAAATAGCTCCTCTTGTATTTCCAGTATCTAGGGGTCAAGAAATATTTAAACATGAACTTTTTAAAATAAAGATGATTATTCTTTATAATCATTTCAAAAGAATATAAAATATTCTTTTAATATTTTCAGTGGAGACATGAAGAAAAATATAGAAAGCATTTTATCAAATTTGTAGATGATTCTGAATTCCTATGTTAAGGAAGAAAAAGATATTAATCAAGAATGAATAACTTAAATGAAGAAGATAAAATTTAATGCAAAAAAACTCAAAATGTCCTACTTAAGTTAAAAACACCTGCTCTATGATGGCTATTAAGCCACTCAGAGTAAAGATCTAGTCACATTCATGACTGCAAGCTATACATGAATTAACAAAAAAGCAAAAACAAGTAACCTGTAATCATTCTTTTCATTCATTCAATTAACATTGCCAGAAATGAAGCCCAGGGATTCAACAAATTTTATGTTGCTAGTCACTAAAAATTTCTCAGTTTCTCTCTTGCTTAAAATCTGTTACTGGAAAGGCTCCTACGGCAGATTGTTCCTGGAAACAAAATACTTAGCTTTTTTTTTTTTTTCTTTAGTAGGAGAAAAAGTTCTTATCTCCTAGTTCAGTTCCTAATTCTGCAGGCAACTCCATAGAATCCTAGACCATGAGGGTTCACAGATTAGAGGCTTATTTTAAAACCACACAAGGGGGACCGCCTGGGTGGCTCAGTTGGTTGGGCGGCTGCCTTCGGCTCAGGTCATGATCCCGGCGTCCTGGGATCGAGTCCCACATCGGGCTCCTTGCTCAGCAGGGAGCCTGCTTCTCCCTCTGCCTCTGCCTGCCACTCTGTCTGCCTGTGCTAGTGCTCTCTCTCTCTCCCTCTCTCTCTCTGACAAATAAATTAATTAAAAAAATAAATAAATAAATAAAACCACACAAGGGGGGGTGCCTGGGTGACTCAGTGGGTTAAGCCTCTGCCTCCGGCTCAGGTCATGATCCCAGGGTCCTGGGATCAAGCCTCGAATTGGGCTCTCTGCTCAGCAGGGAGCTTGCTCCCCCCTCTTCCTCTGCCTGCCTCTCTGCTTACTTGTGATATCTCTCTCTCTCTCTCTCTCTCTCTCTCTTTCTCTGTGTCAAATAAATAATCTTTAGGGGCACCTGGGTGGCTCAGTGGATTAAACCTCTGCCTTGGGCACACGTCATGTTCTCAGGGTCCTGGGATCGAGCCCCACATCAGGCTCTCTGCTCAGCAGGGAGCCTGCTTCCCCCTTTCTCTCTGCCTGCCTCTCTGCCTACTTGTGATCTCTCTCTCTGCGTCAAATAAATAAATAAAATCTTTAAAAAAATAAGATAAAAAATAAAAACCACACAAGGCTTTCTGCATCCCCAAAGCCCAAGGAGGCAAACTGTTTTCTTCCTGGGCTACAGAATTTCACATGGAAGGAAAACCTGTCTCCTTGAAAGCATGGGTGTTTGGCTCTCCCTTGCCTCTGTGAGGTCTTTTTTTTTTTTTTTTTTTTTTTAAGATTTTATTTATTTGAAAGACAGAGATCACAAGTAGGCAGAGAGGCAGACAGAGAGAGAGGAGGAAGCAGGCTCCCAGCTGAGCAGAGAGCCCGATGCGGGGCTCGATCCCAAGACCCTGGGATCATGACCTGAGCCGAAGGCAGAGGCCTTAACCCACTGAGCCACCCAGGCGCCCCCCCTCTGTGAGGTCTTGACAACAAGCCTGGACTCCTCTGTAACACAGCCTTCAGAGAGCCCCTCGACCTTTTCAAGCTAAACATCCTAAGGTCTTTCACATCTTTTCCACATGCCCTGGCTTCAGAAACCTTCGCCACCCTGGCGGCTCCTCTCTAGACACTCCCTCACAGACAGCACTGCATGGGCAAGTTGAGGATAAAATATCCTGGAACTGAAGAAGGAAGTAAGGGAGGGAGGGAGAGAGGAAGGAGAGTTACAGAAAAGGAGGGGGATAAAGAGTTTAAGAGAGAAGAGAAAGGAAGAAAGAAGGGGAGACAGGACAATCTGTAGGAGAAAAAAATGTCACGCTATTTATTCACTGGCTAGGAAGACTTTTTTTTTTTTATGATTTTATTTATTTATTTGAGAAAGAGAATGAGCAGCGGAGGAGAGAGAGAGAAGCAGACTCACCACCAGCAGACTCACTGCTGGGGCAGGAAGCCTGATGCGGGTCTCGATCCCAGGACCTGGAAATCATGACCTGAGCCAAAGGCAGGCTTAACCTTAACCGACTGAGCCACACAGCGCCCCTGGCTAGGAAGGCTTTGTAACATATTGGAAGTCAGATAGTAGGCTTTTTCTTTTTTTTTTTTTTTAATTCTTCCAGTATTAATTACAAGATAGGAATTCGGAATTCGGTTTATTCAGTTTATCCAGCATGAATGCTAACAGAGACACTGGTTTGTACACGAAGCAGCGAGCACAGGCAGGGAGAGATGCATTTTATGCATCTGGGCTGAAGAGCAGCCATGCCAGCCCCTCCCCCCAGCCTGAGTCCTTGTTTCCAGCTGCCATTGTATAGCCCAAGAGGGGGTGTGATGGCACTTCAAATGACTTTACTTTTGGAAAGCCTCTGCTATAGTGAAAACAATCTGATAAGCTCTGCCCTTCATTTTTATAATCAGATCTGATAACAAAGACACACACCAGCCACTGGATTGTTTAGCTGTGTGCTGGCTCCCTGCACGGTGGGGAGGCCCACCTTCACCAACTCCCCATGGGGAGAAAACTGCCAGCAGCTTATTTTCAAAGCTTCAGAAGGGATGGACCCAGCCTATACAGTCAGTTAGTTGATACTCTCCAACTACGGTGTTCTTACAGATGTTACTTCACCCCTGCATTGTGTTTCTGGATCGCCTGCTAAAATCCTTTCTTCCTGCCCATCCCCCTGGCCCCACTTTCTAGATTTCTCTTCTACAGTGATTCTCCAATTGAGAGCTCCAGAAAGGCAACCTCTCAGGTTCCCAATTCAGACCTACTGAATCAAACCCTCTGTGCTCCTACAGTCCCCTCAACCTCCCTGTCTGATCCTATTACTCCACCCCACCCGCTGTCCTGCCCCCTCTCCCCTACTTGGTCCTACTGCCCACTCTCCTACCTGATTCTACTGATCCACCTCTTCTGTTTCAAAACCCTCCTTAGCCTCCAGATTATGGTTCCCCCTTGGCTCTCCCACCTGGAGAAAGTGAAAGAAAGCCAAGGATTGCACTGGGAGGTTCAACCACAAAAGCCAGAGAAGGGACATCAGGAAGGCACGGGAATTAGTGCTGTCATCACATCCTAGGTGAGACCTGAAGATCACGGACTTCAGCCACCTCCTTTGGTAAGTGAACAAACCAGAGGACCCAGCGACTTGCCCAACATCACCTGATAAGCGTAAGTGAAATCAAGACTGCAAGCGTCCACATGGGGATGACATCAACCACCTGTACGTCTCATCCACTCAGTCATCCAACAAGCACCGAGCTTTACTGTGGGCTGGACCCAACACCAGGGCTTGAGGTCCACAGACCCTGGGGGAGCCAGCAGCAGCAGCATATCCAAGTACGGATGGGCACTTCATGGTCTGCTCAGAAACTCCGGGTCAGGGAGCAAGCTCTAGGGTGAGGTGCCTTTTCCTTTGTTCAAACACACCTTCCCTAAGCCATGCAACTTCTCCCTAAGAGGGGTGGGGGTGGGAATGGGCACCTTTTCGTCCTGGATTTGCAGAAGCTTTGACAAGCTTGCCAAATTGCTTAGCTTCTCTGAGCGTAGGCTGCCTCTCCTGAAAATGAGATAAACCAATAACCACCTTGCAGTGTTTCATCTTTTTTCTCTCAGAGTCAATGAGCTAGCAGGTCCCTACTCCCAGCAGGGGCTCCGTAAATGAGAGCAGCCTCCCAGAGGTGCTCTGAGACCTGAAAAACCGTCTTGATCTTCAAAGGTTTATAGTCTGGTGGTAAAAACAAGGCAAGTACAAAAATACCCAGAGTAGGAATCCATCTTGGGTAGGCAGCCGCTCTGACCCCTTAGAAGATAAGGCAGACAGGGTTGACCACTTAGCAGAGGACCCGCAGGGGGCGTGGCCCATCCCGGGAGGGTCCTGCCTGGCTGCAAGAGGGAGGAAGTGGCATTTGGGCTGACCCTGATTGATCACTGGCCTTGGCCAAGGAAAGAAATTCCAGGTAGAAGAAAGAGGCTGAACAAAGCTTCCCTGAAAGCTCAGGGAAGGAGACAAAAGTTCAAATCTTGATAAAATGGCTCCAGGGCATATAAAGCCTGTGGCCTCAAGGGGTCTGTCACTCCAGGAGCCAGAAACTCTGATGGCCTTCGGCATCTGCTGCTCCTCCCTCCCTGAGGGTGCCAACGTGTGTCAATCAGGAGGATTGTTTTAGGATGCCGAAATTCATCTACTGGCAGCCAACCCTTGAAAACGTTAATTATTTTCAACTTGGGCGAAAATCTCCATTGGCAAGAGAGTAGGACATTCTTACATTTAATTCTCTTGGCTGGCCCCTTCCTTCAGGCACGTTGCTAATTTCGCAGGTTTCAGGTCATTATATGAAACACATTGCATTCTCACTAATATTTTGATGTCAGATTTCATTAGAAATGTATGCAAGAATGGAAATAAGTCCCTCATAAGTGCTGTGATTTCCAAGGAACAGAACTTGGAGCTGTATACGGTGATTTTTTTGTAGTGTTTCCATTAGCTTTATTTTTAAGTAGTAAATTAACTGTTGTGAAGAAATTTCACTGAATTCTGTAGCCCTGAACACCTCTGGAATTTTCCCTAGAGAGTATATGTTGGTGGAGGTAGAGGGAGCACATCGGGGAGAAGGGGTTCAGCTCCCCCCATCTCTTAACCGTATTATGGGGCTAGCCTCCTTTAAAATCTCTACCTTCCACTTAAAACACTCTCTCTTGGGCACCTGGGTGGCTCAGTGGGTTAAAGCATCTGCCTTCGGCTCAGGTCATGATCCCAGGGTCCTGGGATCGAGCCCCACATCGGGCTGTCTGCTCAGCAGGAAGCCTGCTTCCTCCTCCTCTTTCTGCCTGCTTCTCTGCCTACTTGTGATCTCTGTCAAATAAATAAATAAAAATAAATAAATCTTAAAAAAAAAAAAAACACTCTCTCTTAAATCACAAACACGAACTCTGTGTGGGTACTATTGCTCCAAAGGTGTATCTGTTACAGGGAAGGGAAGGGGTTTCGTGGTTAGTTAGCAGAAATAAAATGAGCGAGGTTGGTAAATTTAGAAAAGAACGCGCATGTCAACAAGACCTTGTAGAAGGCAAACAAAACAGGGACAGCCAGCTCACGGAAGCGGAGACGCTTTGTGGGCTTTGTGGACTCTCGTTCTAGGAGGGAGGGGGAGTCCAGTAGAGTGGGAGTTTGGGCAAAGGGCTAAGGTTTCCAAAGGGCTGATAAGAATCGTGCGGTTCCCCTGGCAACAGCTCTGCCCCCATATGGCAGTGATAGAGTAAAGAGAAAAAACTGTGCACAAGCAAAGCAGACAGTAATTGGGGTGGAGACAACATGACTTCTGGTGCATCCCACCTTGAAGGGAGCCTAAGGAGGAGTTGGGAGTTTGGGAGGGGATGTGCGCCACTGATAAAGAATGAGGACAGAGGGATGAATCTGGAAGCTTTCGCTGGCTTATGCTCTAGGTACAGCCCATCCTGCAGCCCGACTCCACCTGCTAGCCTGGACGCCTGGAAGGGACTTGGAGCTGGAGAATGGACTCCTTCGTTCTCCTGGTGGCCTGCACATAGAGGCTCTCCCTGCCCTTTGCCATGGCCCAGGAAGGATGAGGCTGTCCAGAGGGCAGAGTGAATGGAAAGAGGGTCAGCAGTGATCACTACTGGTGACCAAACTCTTTGTCGGAGCCCCGGAGACCCCGGCCCTCAGTGATTTGGTTTCCTCCTCCAGGCTTGTCTCCGGCTCACACCACCCGCCGCACGGTGTGGCAGTCCCCCAGTGCCTGACCGGGTCCCACCTGACGCTTGGGCCTCAGTCCTCCTGCCAGCTCATCCCTCAGCAGGGAGCTCTGCTTTCACTAGGAACACTGCCCTAAACCAGCTGTTTTCCAAGGGTGGTTTAGGGATCCCTGAGGGTCCCTGAGATTCCTTCAAAGGGCCCATGAGGTCAGAACTATACCCATAATAGCACAAATGTTTGCTTTTTGTATTACTATTTTCTCACGAGTACACAGAGCATGAAAAGTTTACTGATGTGGTTTTCATTTCCACATTGCAGCTAACCTTTAAGAAACTACCATTTGCCAAGTTTGGGTGTCATCTCAAAGAAGAATATCCACAATTACATGAAAAGGAGATTAAAATGCTTTTCCTTGGGGCGCCTGGGTGGCTCAGTGGGTTAAAGCATCTGCCTTCGGCTCAGGTCATGATCCCAGGGTCCTGGGATCGAGCCCCGCATCAGGCTCTCTGCTCAGTGGGGAGCCTGCTTCCCCCTCTCTCTGCCTGCCTCTCTGCCAACTTGTGATCTGTGTCTGTCAAGTAAATAAATAAAATCTTTTTTTAAAAAATGCTCTTCCTTTTTCAGACTACGTATCTGCAGGAGGCCACATTTTCTTTATGCAGTCCAACCAAAACAACATTTCATGACGCACTCAATGGACAAGGTAAGAATCCAGCTGTCTTCCTTTAAGCCAGACATGGAAGAGATTTGCAAAGATGTAGAACAGTGCCATTCTTTTTTAACTGAGAAAAGGTTGCTTTTTATGCAAATATTTATACGTACGTTAGGGGTTATGTTACGGGTTTCCTATTGTTATTTTTAAAATAATTAACTCATTAAGGAATTTTTTTTAAGTTCTCCATTTCAGCTTATGACCCAGTAAATGTCAATAGATCTGACCCACATGAACAAAAACTCTTTGGGGTCCTCAATAATTTTTTGTTGTAAAGGGATCCCGAGACCAAAACATTTGAGACCCACTGCCTTACATCGAGAGGACAGCAGGCCACGTGAAGCTGTAACCTAGCTAATGTCATTGCTGCTGCACATCAATGCACCAAATTAACGATCTTTGTCCGTGTCTGTCTCCCCCACTACACCTGTGCTTCCTGAACCCACAATGTCTGCCACACAGCAGAACCCTGATGAATGAAGGACGTAGAAGATAAGCCCACAGGACACACATCGCCCCAGACTACTGCCTGGGCTGCCCGCAAACATTCGTAAGTGGGGCACATACATACATGCATTATTTTTTTTTAATTGGCTCAAGTTGTTACTGGAACTCTGATTTGACTTTAGACATACAGTATAATTTTTTTTTAAATCAAAAAATTCAAATGAGGAATTAACCTAAGAAACAATTCTGTTTCTCTGTTAAAACTTTTGGAGATATCCTTGCAAGTTAGTAACTAGTGAAATAAGTCACCCAGGGTATGTTCAATACAGCCACAATGATTTGCCATAAAAGTGAAATGTGGGGACGCCTGGGTGGCTCAGTTGGTTGGACGACTGCCTTTGGCTCAGGTCATGATCCCGGAGTCCCGGGATCGAGTCCCACATTGGGCTCCCAGCTCCACGGGGAGTCTGCTTCTCCCTCTGACTTTCTCCTCGCTCGTGCTCTCTCTCACTGCCTCTCTTTCAAATAAATAAATAAAATCTTAAAAAAAAAAAAAAAGTGAAATGTGCCTGGGCAATGTTTAGAACATCGAAAACAAAAAGCTGAGAAGAGCAAACAACCATAACAGGGAAGATACAATGTCCTGAGAATGAAGAGGAAATCAAAGTATTGGGGCAAGGACTCCAGTGAATGTGGCTTCTGCATCTTTGTTCCCTGTCAAAGGAAGACCAAAAGCAGATGACACTTGAGAATCCAGGCCAAAGCTGTGGCCTTTGCCTTCCGGTTTCATGATTCTCACTCAACCACATTCACAGGTCCAGCAGCCCTCCAAGCACGTCTGGGAGTGGCCACTGGCCACTCTCTGGGGTGAAGAGAGGTGCCCTGTTCCATCCTCCTCGTCTCTGGCACATTCTCCAGCAAAACGAGGAACAGGAGGCAATACTGGACGTGAGGCTGATTTCAGACGACGAGAGATTTCTACTTCAAAGCCTGAGCTTGGGGTGACAGGGCAGTGAATGCTGACAGCTAGCTAGGGAAGATGCCGTGTGCGGAGGCGGGGGGGTAGTTTGGGGCCAAGAGGAGTATGTTTTTCCGCCTAAGTGTGTGGTGGCTCATTCTGAAAGCCCCATCAGAAACCCAACTGGGCAGTTTCAGCTGGTGCCATATGAATCAGGCATTTTAAGTTTGTTTTTTTTTTCCTCTCTCTCTCTCCCCCTGTGTGTGTATGTGTGTATATATACACATACACTTTTATCATCTTGAATTTGTTTTTAAAAAGCTCTTCTGTGTACTAGACATGCCCCAGTCCATGCCACATCTGCAAAAGTCTTATGCTGATGTCACTATGGAAACACATTCTCAGAAGACTAAAGACAGGGAAGGCTCAATATCATGGGGCCATCGTTTAGTGAAAGATTTTAACCTCTCAAAACAGAGTGTTTGGGGGTTTCCCTGGTCTCTGATTGTAATTTTGAATGCTGAGGTGAGCAGGCAGTTGGGCGCTTCTCTCAATAGCCTTCACAGGGGCTCAGATTCTGCCAGCTGGCCACCAAGCTATAAAATACAGTTTCAGAGAACTTCATAGAACAACAGCTGTCATAAAGCTATCACTCAATGCCTACCTACAGTTTACATTTAACTTGTTTTCTCCTCACAAAAATATTCCAAGGTCAGCATTAACATTCCCATTTTTATGGACGGGGAAACTGACCTCAGAGGGACTACACCGCCTAAGCATACACACGTAGTAAGTACCAGAGTCAGGATTTGAACCCAGGTCTATGCCAAAACCCATTCTCTTTCCACTGGCCAACCTTCCTATTACCTCCACATCTCGGCTTGCCAGAGCCTGTACTTACAACCAGCTCCGTTTATCCACACTCTGTGTGTTTTTACGATCTTTCCTTTCTCTTGCAGAAAGAGAAAAATTCACCTGAAGAAAACATGTCCATAAGAGAACCCCGATATTTTCTATTCCAAATATCTTGATTCCATTCACAGTGTCCCCACCTCTCTTCTGAGGCGGCTCCCACCTTCCACGAGCCCGCCTAGAGCCCGCCTACTCGTTTTCCCATGCTACCATGCAGGGAAGCATTATTAACATGGATTAGCTCTCCTAACACCTTTGTTCAGAGAAGTACCACCAGGACCTTTTCAGATCTTTTCCTTGCATACTGGAGAAAAGTCATGAGCCTCAGATTAAACGGAAGGCTCTGAAATAGAAGGGTTTCAATTTCATTTTGAGAACCCCATGCACTCATTGCCGATGAGATCTACTCCCTCTACCACCCCGCCCCATCCCCCAAAACCCAGGGATAAGAGAGCTTCCCTACTGACATGTGTCCATCCCCTGGTCTGGAGGTCCACCCCTAAGCACCTCTTCCTACTTGCTTCAGAGGCAGAGCCCCGATCACTCACCCAGGAGGGCCGTCTGGGGGTGGGTCCGAGTGTGTCTCCCTCTGGAGATGGACCTCGAGGGGGGCCGCTCCCTGGCCTCAGCGGGGAGGAGAAGAAGGGTCTGTCCGAGCACCAACAGAAAGCAGCCCACCAGCATCTTTTCCATCTTCAAGAAGAGAACGAGGGGAAGGCTGTGACAGACACAACAGGAGAAGGGAGCAGGGTGAGATTTCCAGGTCTCCTTGAACTCTAGGTGCTGCACACCCGCTGTGCCACCTTTTCAGTATCAAACGTGCCCCCTTGTCCTTAAAATGTCATTTATGTGTTTGATCCTTAAGAACCCAAGGAACTTCCATTGGGAGGATCTTGAATACTCTGAGCAGGGCAAGCGTATGAAAATTTTTCATCACTTTGTTCTCTCTGAGACTGAATGGAAAATTTGACAGGGAAAAAAAAATCTAACCTCAGGTTTCTCCTTAGTTATTTATTATCAATTTTTCTAATCATATTCCATATCTTGGATTTGAAAAAGGAAAAAGTGTATCTGAAGATTCCAAGTACCATTACTCCTTCAGTCTGATAATAGTGTATCCTACAAATTAATATATATAAATTCCCAAGGCATTCAGGTCCGGCTGACCCAAGGTAGCATCCCATAGCGAACCTCCCAGCCTCCCTGCCTCCCTGCCTCCCTGCCTCCCCCACACGTCAATGAAGAGGCAGTATGGTACAGTAGGCAAGGGCCTGGACTCTAGCACCAAACTTCCTGGCTTTGAATCCCAACTCCGACACTCACCAACTGTTTAAGACCCTGGCCAAGCTACTTAACCTCCAGAGCCTTGTGGGAATATGGGATACTCTTAGTTAATTGAGTGAGTTAATACATGTAACTGAAGCATTTAGCGTAGTGCCTGGCACACATGGGGAGGTGGGGACAAGCAAATGAGCAAAGGAGCTGGGGTTTCAGAGAACAGGATCAAACCCCATGTTGAGCAGGAAGCTCTCAGGTGCGTAAAGAACTCTAACTCTGGGTTAAGCTCCAGGTACCCCCAGGAGCAAGGGGACTTAGAACCAGAGGAACCCTGTCTACCAGGACAGCACTGCCTTTACCAATTTTCTGTATTGGCATAGCCGGTATAGAGGATCAGAAGGATTCTAAGCAGGGAAGTGACAGGGTCAGAACCAGGTCTTCCCAGGATAGCCAATCTCAACGCTTCACATGGGATGAGAAAGGAACTTGGCCACATGGTGAGTGACATCAAGACTATTCTGTCTGGGGGCACTTGGGTGGCTCAGTGAGTTAAGTATCTGACTCTTGATTTTGGCTCAGGTCATGATCTCAGCGTCGTGAGACTGAGCCCCATGTCAGGCTCCATGCTGGGCATGGAGCCTGCTTGAGAGTCTCTCTCTCCCTCTGCCCCTGCCCCCATCCACTAGCCACAACCACCCCCTGCTTGCACTCTTTCTCTCTCTCTCAGATAAATAAATAAATCCTAAAAAAAAAAAAAAAGACTGTCCTGACTGGCAAAACCTCATGGAGAAGGCAATGTCCTGAGACTAGGTTTAAATTTCCCATTTTCTACGTATATAATGAGTGTCATTGCAATTTATTAATTTATATAAATTAGGTGGGGAGGAGGGCAGACTTAAGGTGGAACATTTAAGTAACATCACATGCATATAAAATCTGTACTAAGTTATCTCGTGCTTGGCAATTTCACCCAACTGACTTCATTTAATCCTCATGCCTATCTTGCAGAAATCAGAATGATTACCTCTGCTTTTTAGAGATGAGGAAACGGAGGCTCAGAGCAGCTCAGTCACTTGATCAAGGTCAAACAGCTAAAGTAGCAAAGCAGGGATTCAAACCTAAGGGTAAGGAGGCCAATTTACCAAGTCAGTGATTAGCAGAAAACCCAATGAGCTGCTGGTAAAATCCCCAGAAGTCAATTCATGAAAGGGCATGGCTGTTTCGCTGTCAGAGGCAGGAACAAGGCAGGGCCAGGGCAAAGACCATTTCCCAAAACTTTAAAAAAATAAATAAATAAATAAATCTCAGTAATTAGTGAATAGTTTGTTCAGCAAATTGCTTTCAGGAGTTGACCTGGCGATAAACCCAGGCTGTCAACCTTCAAAGTCCACAGTTTCTCACACTTGCTGTATACAGCTGTCAGTTTTCCCCTATGCATTAAAATTATATTAAAAATAGCAAATGTTTGGGGGCGTCTGAGTTGTTCAGTCGGCGGGGTGTCTGCCTTCAGCTCAGGTCATGATCACGGGGTCCTGGGATCTAGCCCAGCATTGGGATCCCCGCTCTACAAGGAGCCTGCTTGGGGTGCCTGGGTGGCTCAGTGGGTTAAGCCTCTGCCTTCAGCTTAGGTCATGATCTCAGGGTCCTGGGATCGAGCCCCACGTCGGGCTCTCTGCTCAGTGGGGAGCCTGCTTCCCCTCTCTCTCTCTCTGCCTGCTTCTCTGCCTACTGTGATCTCTGTCTGTCAAATAAATAAATAAAATCTTAAAAAAAAAAAAAAAGGAGCCTGCTTCTCCCTCTCCCACTCCCCCCTGCTTGTGCGCTCTCTCTCTCTCAAATAAATACCAAAAAATTAAAAAATATATATATAAATAGCAAATGTTTGTACAGCACTTACTATGTGTCAGGCACTGGGCCAAACGCTTAATTTAATTGTATTAAGTCATTTAATTCTAGCAGTGACTCAGAGAAGGTACGTTATTTACCTAAGGTTATGGAGCTGATAAAGCCGAGAGGCTCAGGGGCATACGAGCTCATTCCTGAGAACTACAGCCCCCAGCTTTTTAAATAGATTAAATTCTTCACTAATTAGATTGGCCCCTTCTCATAGCTTTAACTGTGAGATTCCTTCCGAGAAAAGGAACACTTAGAAGATTGTGCCTCTTTCTCTAGTCTTAAACCTACTATTTACTTTCCAGCTTCCTGGGTATTTATCACATTTTATATGACTTTATAAGTGTGTTATGTCACTTATATGTGATTTATTATTTTACTGCTTTCTCCCTCCTCCAAACTGAGAAAATACCAAGGCCCCCTTTATTTATTTTCAAATGTATACAACATGTTCTCTAGGCCCACTTCCAACCTGACATATTTGCATTTAAATCCAAACATTTGGAACATAATGTGGTGGGTGATTAGCATTTTCCAAAAACAATTTCATGTGGTTGGGGTTCCTGCTGATTTCAAGAGATATTTGTATTTTCAGATCACCATCACTAACCAGAAGGCACTAAGGATAGGGGAAGGGCAGGGAATGATAAACAGAGCTTGGGGCCCCAGGCTGGCTCAGTCACTAGAGCATGAGACCCTTGATCTCGGGGTGGTGAGTACAAGCCCCGTGTTTGGCGTGGAACTTACTTAAAAAAAGAAAACACAGAACTAAGCACTTCTAGGTGTCGAACACTGAACAGGTTACTCTTATCTTCTCTGTGCCTCAGTCTCCTCATCTTTAAAGTAGGGATAAGAAATAGACCTGGTTGTTGTAGGGATTAAATCAGTCTATATATATAAAGCACATAGAACAGTGAATGGCACATAGTAAGTGCTCAGTAAGCTACTTGTTGTTCTTATCATTATGCAATCAAACCCATTAATATAAAGTACACAATGGTCATTTTGTCATATTAAGCCATTTAACACACATGAAATTAACATTTATGCTTATTTATTTATGACCAGTATAATAGAATGATGACATACAAATACATAACTTAAAAATAACACTAGTATCTGAAAGTATTTAAAACGTTTCTTTTTCTTTTTTTTTTTAAGATTTTATTTATTTATTTGACAGACAGATCACAAGTAGGCAGAGAGGCACGCAGAGAGAGAGAGGAAGGGAAGCAGGCTCCCCGCCGAGCAGAGAGCCCGACGTGGGGATCGATCCCAGCATCCTGGGATCATGACCCGAGCCGAAGGCAGCGGCTTTAACCCACTGAGTCACCCAGGCGCCCCAAAATGCTTCTTTTTCAAACTACAGTGACACAGCCAGTCACAAGCTGGTTGAAAAGATTTGCCCAACATTTCTGATCTGTTATTTATATCCGACTGTATAAACTCTTATAAACCGCATAAGAAGAAGACAAAACACCCATCTGAAAATATGTGAAATATTCAAACGGTCACACCAGCACAGGTGACCAGCTGTCCTGGTTTACTCAGAACCGTCCATGTTTTAGCACCAGAAGTCCTGCATCCTGATAAGCAACTCGGTCCTGGCGAGACTGAGATGTTTCCTCTTGCTACCAGCAACCTCGCTCCTCGGAATTTACCCAAAATATACAAAAACTCATCCATACAAACACTTATACTTAGATGGTCCTAGAAGCTTTATTTATAAAAACTAAAAACAGGATACCACCCAAACGTCCATGTGTCGATGAGCACATTAATTAACTGCGGTAGCTCCATACAACGGAATGCTACTCGGCAACTAACAGTTGCATCTTAAAATAATTATGCTGAGTGCAAGCAGCCAGACACAACAGATCACATACGGAATGATTCTGTCTATGTGTTTATGATTCAATAAAAAGCAACACTACAGGACAAAAAGCAGATCCATGGTTCCAGGGTCCTGCAGGTCGGAAGAGAAGATCAGCTACAAAGGGACATGAGGGAAATTGGGGAGGGGGTGTGGAAATTAAGTGTTTATATCATGATTATGGTGGAGGATACATAGATCTATGCATTTGTCAGAACTCCTCAAACTGTCCCCTAAAAATGATGAAATTTATTGGTATGTAAGTTATACTTCAAAAATGGCGTTTAAAATAAACCGAAGGGATGGGGGAAAGAATATTGTAGAAAACCCACATGAAACCAGTAGGACAATATTAAGATAGGCAAGATAGACCTCTTTAAAAAATCAAGTGACGGGGTGCCTGGGTGGCTCAGTGGGTTAAGCCTCTGCCTTCGGCTCAGGTCATGATCTCAGGGTCCTGGGATCGAGCCCCGCATCGGGCTCTCTGCTCAGCAGGGAGCCTGCTTCCTCCTCTCTCTCTCTGTCTGCTTCTCTGCCTACTTGTGATCTCTGTCAAATAAATAAATAAAATATTTTTTAAAAAATGAAGTGACAGTGAAACAAGAGAAAAGAAGTCAGGGCATGGAACCCTTATTCATAATGTTGCTCAGCTGGGCACTTAGAGCTGAGAGCATTTGAAGGACAGGCGCCAGTTCTAGCTGGGAAATGGGCTGATGCCTGAGAAACCGGTCCTTTCATGTATGGGCATAGGAGGATGGTTGTGCTGGGAAACAGAGGTTAATTCAATCTGAACAGATTCCATGAAGCATTTAGGGGCACGGAAAGAATATCTTTTTAAAAATACAACAGCTTTGACTTTTGTTTTAACAGTTTTTCTCCTCTCCATGGGACAATGAGTCTTTTCATTAAACTTTAACAAGGGGGTGGGGGAAAAGGGAGAGGAGATAGCTCTGACCCTCTTAGCCTTGGGTTCTTCTAAGCGTCCCCATTCCAAATAAACTGTCCGGCGAGTAGAATCGAGTAGAATCGCAGCAGAGCCAACAGGATGTGCTGTGGGCCTTGAGAGGAGAGGCCCGGCCTGTTAGAACACCCTGCGGGATCTCAGTGCCGTGACTTCTCTCTCTGGGTTTTAGTCAGCTGTAAAACGAGAGGCGTGGCGTGAGAGCTGTGTTTCTCAAGCTAAACGAGGCCATAGGCCAGCACAATCCTGCGATCCTAAAGAAGGTTGGGCATGACTTTCTACAAGGTGGTAAACTCTGCCTCTGGACAAGAAGAGAAAGGGGGGTAAGCCATTCCTATTTTTTAAGTGCCTACTATGTGCCGGGTAGTGACCTTGGGCATTCTGTGTATTATCATCTCACTGAATCCCTACAATCCTTCTGCGAAGTGGACGAGTTCCCAGTTTTATGCTACTCTCCAAGACACTCTCCCAGCCCTGAGCTAAGGGACAAAGCCAAGCTTCTATCCCTGCCATCTCCCGAGTTCCTGAGCCGGAGGAACTCAGATTCTTGTCACAGCCGGTGCCTCCCTCCACGCTGGTCCCCTTGGCCTGGGAGACCTACGTTAACCAAAACTGCGTTCATTCCTCAAGGCTTAGCTCATTGTGTTACCCACTCTCTAAGATGTTCTCCAATTTTCCCAAGAAGGATTGATGTCTCTGTGCGACCCCAACAATGGGTCGGTTGTCCGCTCTAGCCCTTGGTTTCTTTTTCTTGCTACCAGATCTGTCTCCCTGCCTTGTCTGTGAGCTGACCGTACCTGGCCATTGCTGTATCACCCACATGCTGGGGGCCGAATTTAATAAGCAAGTCTTTAGAAAATAGACAAATGTTGAACAAACGCACTTATTGACCAACAAAAGATCAATAAATGTTGAATCAAACGGGCCCAATTCGGCAGCTGACGACTGCCAAAGTCTCAGCTCCTGTCTTTCTCTACACCGGATATTTGCCTAATTACAGGTGACCCCAACGGCTATCTCCTGTGACAGGAGGACCCCCTCCCTCAAATTTCTTGGCCAAGTTAAATACATAATTTTAAAAGGATATAGACGAAATATCAGCTATCGAGTCACAATAACTAATGCATCAACGTAGTCACAAGTGCCTATTCAAAATGCTTTAAATTACAAAATAATATATCACTTTAGAAATAAGGCTTTTCTCCTTAAAAACGTTCCATAGAACAATGTTTGCAAATGCTTGCCTTTCGAACATCACTATTCTGTCAACAGTGAAGATACGTTTTGAGTCTTCCAACGTCTCCACCTGTGTCTAAGTTGTCTGAGCTACAGAACTTTCCAGACCCGTATATGATGCTGTCCTTGGACATTTTATCTCGGGCCAGCAGCTGTCACTTACCCATGTAATATGAAGACACTGTATCTCTGCCACTTGCTCCCTCATGGTGTTCTTCTTTAAAGGATTGTATCCAGCATCATCCAACCCCTGCAACTGGGAAATTGTGCCCTCAAGCATAATTACAAAATCTGCGTTGATTTGTTTATTGTTTCGGTGTGTATCTAGATGTATACAAAGCTAGCACATTGACTGAGAACATTTTGAACAAGTGTGTTTTCCCCAAACAGCACTTTGTTTAAAATATTTGTTAGATTCCCTGTACTTTGAGAGACATTTCAAGAACTCAAAGGGCAATTTCCTCTTTCTTAAGGAGTAATTTTGGGGGGGGCCCTCCCCTCATATTTTGGTATATATGGCCATTCCTTCCATATCTTTCTTTCCCTTCCATGTACTTACGCGCCAAGTCCTGCCATTTTTTTTTTCCCTCAGTGATGTCTTCTCACTCACGTCTTCTTCCCTTTCCATCCATACTGAAGTCACAGCCCTGGACCTTATGCCATCAGAGAGACCACTGGCGGTTATCCCCCAATATCTTCCTGCCTCTCCTTCTTTGGTAATACCCCCACTTTCGAACTGGATGTGTGATGGGCTGGAATAAAGACCATGGCTCCCAGTCCTCCCTTCTTGCCAGCGTGACTACATACTGGCCAGTGGATGGCTGTGATCATGGTATGTACAACTTCTGGAAAGTGTCCTAAAGGAGGAATGCGGGATTGACCTCCTTGCTTTTTGCCTTCCTGCTGGCTGGAATGAGAACACGCTGGCTGGATGCCCAGCAGTCGTTTTGAACCATGACCCACGACGGACATGCAAGCCACACTGTGTGGTAAAGCGAGGCACAGTATTATTGGTCCCTGACCCCACTCACACTTTGGACTCACCGCCTCCAGGCTTCTAGAACGCAAGACAGAAATAAACTTCTTTCTTTAAGCTGCCGTTTTTTCAATTTTTTCTGTAAGTTGGAATGGAATGTCAGTCCTAATTAAGAGACTGTTTCCAAGTCTCGCCTAGTGAATCCATCTAGCACCAGTGCTGAATTCAATCTCCCCAAACACTATCATGCTTGTCATGTTCCGGCCCAAAAACGGCCAGTAGCTTCCAACTTCCACATGCCTACAGGATAAAATCTGGAATCCTCAGTTTAGCATTCAAAGCCATGTTATCTGGCCCTGGGTTATAATGCTGACCTCTACAATTCCCCCCACCCAATACCCCCCCAACACACACACACACACACACACTCTCTCTCTCTCTCTCTCTCATTAACCCTTCAGCCGCATAACCTCATACAATGTCTCTTACTCTCTGCTGGTTGGATTGAGTTTATAACAACAGACACATGGGTAGGTGGTCACCCCCTTTTCAAAACTCACGGTGAATGGAAAGAATCCAAATGCTCCTTAACAGCAGAAAAGATACACTGAGGTAAAGTCATACATGGGCTATTATACAGCAATAGAAAAGGATGAATTACCACTTCATGCATTAACATCATAAATTTACAAACATAATACTGAACAAAATAAAATTCAAAGTGGACAAAGCTAATCTTCTATCATAGGAATCAGGGTAGTGGTTACACCCCGGTGTCCGTGTGCAGAAGGAGGCATGAGGGGGGTCTGGGGTGCTGACAAAGTTCTATTGATTCATCAGAATTCTGGTTACAGGGGCGCCTGGGTGGCTCAGTGGGTTAAAGCCTCTGCTTTCAGCTCAGGTCATGATCCCAGGGTCCTGGGATTGAGCCCTGCATTGGGCTCTCTGCTCGGCAGGGAACCTGCTTCCCGCTCGCTCTCTCTCTCTCTCTCTCTCTTGCTGCCTGCCTCTCTGCCTACTTGTGATCTCTTTCTCTGTCAAATAAATAAATAAAATCTTAAAAAAAAAAAAAGAATGCTGGTTACACAGTCACGAAAGGTAATCCTGCTGTATCCCTAATTGTGGCTTCCGAAGTCCCATAATCTGGCCTTCAGTTGCCCAGATCAGTGCGCGTTCTGGGTTGTGCCCGTGCTACCCCTCACCACTGACATCATCACTGCCACCAACTTCTGAGAATGGCCCAAGACTCTGGAATCCAGCCCAGCCCTGCCTTTCTCTCTGAGTCCCTTTCAGGGTCCTGCCAGGTAAGGCAGCCACGGCCGTCTGCCAAGCCACATGGCAGGGTTCAAAGATGACCTCATAGTCTGGAGCTCCAAGTGGCAACTGGTCCCTTGGAAGGGCCGCTCTGGCGCTGTTTACTAGCAACAGTGACGACATGCTCCATGCTCCTTGGTGCTTCAGCCTCCCTCCTCCCTCCTCCCACGACCCTCCTGAGCCATCCTCACAGGCGTGTGAAACAGGGCAGCCCTCCTGAGCGTCCCTAAAGACAGGGAGTCCCAGGAAAGCATTCTCTTGAACACAGTGCCACAGACCAGAGGGCAGGAGGTCTCAGGGGAAAGCGCTAGAGACTCTGACCCACTTGACTGGTCTTGAACTCCACCACTCACCCTGAATCTTAGCATGTCTTCTGTCACTGCATGCCCGGCTTCACACCCAACACCTGGTGCCCGCCAGTGTTGACACCCATCACACCCTATGGCCTGCTTTTCCCAAGCCCGGAGCCTGTCTCTACTCCTCTCTCCAGCCACACCCCGGCCTTACTCCTGGCCTTCTTTTAGGCACCCATCAGAGCTCTTTCCAGGAAAATTGTAGGATTCCCTTCTAGAATCTCCAAAGACCCTCTTATTTCTTTGCTATCTTCAAAAAGCAATCATCTATTTCCTTTTCTTTAAATCTTGGGCTTCATCACAACTACCTCTTGCAGAACAGAGATACCTGGTGCTTGCTGTTGAAAGCTTAGGACATGACTAAGAGGAAGGAGACCCAACAGGGCTGGGACTCCGTTACAGTCTCCAGTGAGCAAACCCAGGCTACACTGGCTCCCGTTTGCCTGGGTCTGGATGCTAGGAGCAAGGAACTCTGGATCCCTTATTTTAAAAAAAGAGAGAGAGAGAGAGAATCCAGCAACTGGGAGGCCTAAGGTGGAATTCTCATGGCAGGAATAAAAGTATGGACAAGCAGTGAAGAGCCATAGATCTCTGCATTCTTAAGTGGATTCTCCTTTTTTTTTTTTTTTTTAAGATTTTATTTCTTTGACACAGAGAGAGAGAGAGAGCACAAGTAGGCAGAGCAGCAGCCAGAGGGAGAGGGAGAAGCAAGCTTCCCTCTGAGCAGGGAGCCGGATGCGGGGCTTGATCCCAGAACTCTGGGCTCATGACCTGAATAGAAGGCAGGTGCTTAACTGACTGAGCCACCCAGGTGCCCCTCTTACATGGATTCCAAGGGACCAAGCTTTAGGGGCTAAGAGGAAACTTTCCAGTCCACAGTCCATAAACCCACTGTGGTATCTTGACATGGTTTTATGAAGCTGTCCCTTAGAAAGCAGGCAGGGAGAGCTGCCGAGGAGTGGCCTCCGGAATGGAAAACCCCAGTTAACCATGTGTGGATTATCTGCCCCGTCATGTATCTTCGGAGAGGCTATCTTCCTGAGTTGGGGAGGAGGTGACTGCTCATAGGAACTCCTTGCTTTTTCTGGAAAGAGAGGTAACAGAACTCATTACTTAGCTTTAGGACATGTCTAGAACTGTTCTAAGGACTTTAATCCTCACAGCCCTGCAGGTATTAACATCTCCACTACACAGATGAGCAAACTGAGGCATAGAGTAGTTGGGTTACTCCAAGGTTACCAATCTGTGAGCTTTACAGCCGGGGTTTGGACCCAGGCAGGCTAATCCCAGATTCTATGACCTTGACCACCGACCCCTACAACCTCCCCTCTCCTGGAAGGCCCATTCAATGCACTTGGTGCAGATTCTTCCTGGCAGCCTGATCATGACAATTTGGAACTTGGTCAGTTGGGTTAGTTCAGGTGAGGGGGGTGGGGCGGTGTCTGTTCCTGAGAAGCTGCCTCCCTGGGCGTCCAGTCCTGGCCACCTGTCTCCTCCCCAAACTGTCCTCCGGGGTTTCTAGCAACTACCACGAAATGCCCTCCGCTTTTTCTCCCTTCTCCACCGTGGAGAGACAAGGGAGGACCAAGAACAAAATCCAGATGACAGGGCATGAAAATACCAGCCGACCGAGGGGAGGAATCCGATTCGATCTGGCCTGCCAGTAAGAAAGAAATCTCACTGGATGTCCGCTCAACAAGTCCCAGCCTCCCCGTCCCCGGGGCCGTGGGAGCCCAGGTCCGGAACCGCGCCGCGGGGCACAGCGCCCCCACGGGGCACTGCGGGTGCGCAGGGGGCAGGGAACGCGCCCCGCTCTCCCGGCCAGAGTGGCCAGTCTTCTCCCCGCCCGGGGGATCCGGGCAGCGCCGCCCGCCACTCGCGCGCGCCCAGCAGGGTCGGGAGCCACGGGCCCCGGGGCCGGAGGAGGCGCCCGGCCGGAGGGGCCGCGCCAAGCCGCAAGCAGGGGCCGGGGCTTGGCGAGCGCGCAGGCCTGGGGCAGCGCCCGCGTGCGCCCGTCCGCCCGCGCTCTGCCTGTCGGTCCGTCAGGCGGTCGGCCGGTCTGTCCGCGCCTCGGGGCGGCGGGGCCGCGCGGAGAGCCCCGGGGAAAGCGCGCCCCGCTCACCTGCAGCCGCCCCCGCGGGCGCCTGAGCAGCGAGACGGACGCAGCCACCAGGGTCCTCGTCGCCGGCCTCCTCGCCGCTCGGGGAGGCGCCGTTCTCCTCGGGGGTCGCTCGCGGGAGCCGCGGAAGAAGCCCGAGCCGCGGCCGCTGTCTCCTCCTTCGCCGCTTCCTCCAAGTCCCATCCCAGAGCTCTCCCCTCGCTCGCTGGCTGCCTGCGAGGCTCCGGGCCAGCGCGGGAGGGCGGCGGGGAGGCGGCGCCGCGGCGAGGGTGGGGAGCGGGCCGGGCGGAAGGAGGGGTGTCGTCTTCGGGGATGGGGAAGGCGCGGGAAGGGAGCGGCGGCCGCTGCGGCCCCACCCTGCGGGCAGCCGGGGAGCTGGGCACCCTGGCCGCGCGCCCTGCCTGCGGCCACCCCGTTCCGCTCGGTCCCCTCCGCCAGCCCAGGCGGGCTTCGGACTCCAGGGGTCCGGACCGCAGACTCTGAACAACAGAAGCTCTGGGGGACTTGGCGGGGTGGGGTGGAGGGAGAGCATCTCCTGAGGGAAGGGAGGCATGGCAAGGGTACTGTGTCCTGAACTTGGGGTCACGATCTGCAGGAGGCATCCATCGATGATGGTGATGAAGAAAAAGCAGTGAGAATGGGGATAATTGGTGACAAGTGCCAGGACCTGTCTTGGCAGTGCCCAGAACATCCCACCAGTGCCAGTTCTTATTCACAGAACGTCCACTGGCCGGGGACCAGACCAGGCCGGGCGGGGGGGTGGGGGGTAGAAAGGATGCCAGGACAAAGAGGAAACAAAGTTCCTACTCTGAAGGAGCAGAGAAAATCTAGTTCAGACAAGACTTCTGAAATTATGCGGGAAGATATTTCTAACTTTGTAAGGTGGGAGAACATGACCTTAGAGGTCCCCACAGAACTTCAGAGGGATGCAGATGACAGGATGGGACCCCGGCACGGAGAGGACCTGGTGTGCTGCTCCACACCCTACATGCGTCTCCTGACCAGCCCCCATGAGTGGGCAATGTTCACCAGGCCAGCACATCTCCCAAGGATGGCTCCAAAATTCTATCCCCAAACCACTAACCCAACACACCCAGGTCAGGTTTTAACAAGCTGTGGGGGAGAGGCAGCAGAACTAATGAGTTTCAAAACCTCTGAAGGTGCCAGAGTCTGATAATTTAAGTGCTCTTGGCTGCCATTACTCCTAACCATCCCTTCTATTTTATGATCGAGTTGGTTTCTGGAATATAAATGAACACCATATACAAAATCAATTCCTTAGAAAAGCTCCAGGAGGGACACCTGGGTGGCTCAGTGGGTTAAAGCCTCTGCCTTCGGCTCAGGTCGTGATCCCAGGGCCCTTGGCTCGAGCCCCCCATCGGGCTCTCTGCTCAGCAGGGAGCCTGCTTCCCTTCCTCTCTCTCTGCCTGCATCTCCATCTACTTGTAATCTCTGTCAAATAAATAAATAAAATCTTTAGGAAGAAAGAAAGAAAGAAAGAAAAAAGCTCCAAGAGCGGGGAGTAAAAATTCCAGTCATAAAGCGACAGGTTAACATACTCAAACCATCAGGCAACTCCATCGTGCCATATTGCAGAGAAAGACTCTTGGATTCATGTTCCTTTGTTCCTCTAACCTGCACCTTAGGCCCCCGGGGCACTCTTGACTGCCTGCGCAGGTCAGAAATCGTTTCTTTGTTTGTCTCTGGGAGGAGGTAGGTAGAAGTCAGAAAGCAGAGGAAAGTCTTCAGGAAATGTTTGGTCTCTGAGGTCTTGGATCCCACAGAAGAAAATTCTTCCTGAGTCTGGGCCAGTGAAAATCCCTTAGGAGCTGGGGAAGTTGAGTTGCAGTTTCTGGAAACTTACATTTAAAATGCGTTGCCTTATTCCAAGACACCAGTATGTCCAGTAATTTATCAAGAAAACAATGGCTATTCCGAAATCCTTCCAAATTTTAAGGAATTCTAAGTAAGTAACTGATTCCAGGGACTCTAGGATATGCCAACTAAAATGGGTGTTTTTCTCTAGAGAATTCTG
>PISX010019647.1:0-37630 GCA_004024625.1 Mellivora capensis
TTTTAATAGAAGGAATAGGTAAACATTACATGTCAAATTTGTAAGATTCTGCTAAGTAATACTTAAGGGAAAATTTATAGCACTAAATACCTATATTGGGAAAAAAACAGAAATCTCAAATTAATGACCGAAGCTTCCACTGGTTCAAGAAATGAATGGCTGATGGTGTTTGCAACTGAAATCAAGAAATAGAAAGAGGAGTGGTTCATGAACGAGACCCACTGAGTTACCTATGGGACATCAAGTTGTTGTAGAGATTTAGGAGTATATGAGTCTTTGGCTGGGGGACAACTGCAGGTTGGATGTATAGATCTGGAGTCATCAGCCTATATGGGGGTGTTGAACCACCTAGGGTACTTAGATCGCCTAGGGACAATATGTAGTATGAGAAGAAGAAATAGCCAGAGACTAAGCCCCAGAGGATACCAATATTTGGGTGGGGGGAGTGGAATGAAAGCCAGGAGATGATGAACAGAACAAAGAAGGAAGGATCAGAGAGCCTTGTGAGAAAAAGGAGGGCACAGTGCCAGCAGAGAGGTTTTCAGCCACGAGAGGCTGACGGTGTCAAACGCAGCAGGAAGATCCATGGGAAAGAGATCACAAGACCCACTTCATCCGGCTTTAGGAAGCTCTTTGCAACTTTATCAAGAGTGCTTCAGTGGAGTACCAAGAAGTGGAAGCCAGTCCAAGATGTTAATTGGGAGCCAGGAACTTGAAATAATGAATGTAGCACTCTTTTGAGAAGTTTAGAAAAATAGGAGGGAGGAAAGTGGATAGCTCAAGCAGGAAATTTGAGCAAGGGAAGGTTTCTAAAATGGGAAACACTTGAGCACATTTCTAGGAAATGTGGCAGGAGACACCAAAGAAGCAGAGGCTGAGGGTAGCAGTGGGTGGCCAACTGATGAGTAAAAATATTGTAAAGCTATGGAGTGAAGAGCCTAGATGGACTGGAGGGTCTTGACCAGTAAGAGCCATACATTGTCCTTTGAGATGGAGGGATACAGATGATGCAGGGATTTCAAATTTGGGGAAATTCTCAGCTCTTAAGCCCAAACTCAGTTTTGTAAGTAAGGTGTGGTTGGGGAAACTACATTTTAAGATACGCACTCTCAAAGAAAATTGACTACACAGAAAAAATATTCTGGCTATGACCTTTGATGGTTTTACATTTATGAAATGTCTCTTCTGAATATGATCATATTTGGATTAAATACGACACATTGTAACCCCCACACCATTATTCAGTTCAGTATAAAAATTAAAGAGTGCACTTGTCATGATGAGCACTGGGTGATGTATGGAGTTTCTGAATCACTATATTTTATACCTGAAACTAACACCGGATGTTACCTATAAAAAAAAAACCCACAAAATTAATGTCTGGTTCCAAAGGGTGCACCATTCGGAAAGGTGGGGAGGGTACCAAGGAATTCTGTCAGTTGGTGGAACCAAATCAAGTTGGCATTAAGTGCTCACTTTGGAGACTACAGAGAGCTGAAAACCTTAGAAAGAATCAGTCCTTCCACTAGTAACCAAATGAATAGACATAAAACCCACAGCAAGACACTCCTCTCTTTCCTAACTGGCAAAAATTTAGTAAAGATCATTTACAGTATACCTGTTAGGATCTGGCCATGACATCTGCCCGCTTGGGTCTGAATTTTGTCTCCACCTCTTACAAGTGGATAACCTTGGGTCTCTGAGTCTCGGTTTCTTTCTCTATGACGTGAGCCCTGGAAATCATCCAGGGCTGAAGGAGCACCTCTCTGGCTCTCAGCACACAGTGAGCCTGTAATAAACGCTAGCTGCGGTTAATTTGGGCAAGTAGGATTGTAAATTGGCACAATCCCTGTATGAAGCCATTTGGCAATCTGTATGAGGACATTTTTAAAAAGTCATATACCCCATATAGGTATCTATCCTAAAGAACAGGAAATTACTGAACAAAGAAATCATGTCTGCCACCTTATCTGCCATTTCTCTAGTGATTATCACAGAACCAAGATCAGAAAAAAATGTATGGTTGAATGCATGAACCAAGGTTTATGTAGGAAGAAGATTATGGTAGTATTATTTATGAGGGAAATCTGATGGATGGTTTCATGAATTATGACAATCTGTACAATGGAATATTATATAACCATTAGAAAGACACTTTGAAAAATATTTAGTAAAAGTGAAAGTTATTCACAATACAAGGCTAAGGGAGAAAAAGCACTAACTAGGATGCAAAATTACACATTCCATGTGTTATCATCCAAATTTTTGAGGTATATATATATGTGTGTGTGCACACAGAGCACTGTGCATACAGAGCAGGAGGAAAGAAATACATACAGAGCAGGAGGAAAGAAATACAAAAATGAGCTATATTTAACTCTGGGTGGTCCACTATAGGTAATTCCTTTTTGTTCTGTATGTGTCCATGTTTGTAGATTTTCTACAAAGAGGATTCATTATGTTTTTTCCCATATATTGGGAATAATTCATTATGAGTCGTTGAAAAGAAACAGTAATCTACAGTCAACAAAGAGCTGTTTTGGAATTGGGCAGCAGAAACCCAAGAGTGAGAATGTTTAATTCCTCAGGGTCCAGCCAAAGACATCCAACTACGTGCACGGAATATGGTGCGGGCACATTGCGACCAGAGCTCATTGTGAAGTAGCCTTTCAACGTGTGACGCCCATCGGATAATGTAAAAGTATGTGAGGTTTTATTCCTAAGAATTGCTCCCGTGAATCATTCATTGCATGCTGGCCTTCTTGTATGAATCAGGGAGCTTTGCAACCTAATTTTAATTTCTAATGTACCTCTCGCTTCTCCTCAGTTATTCTCTCTGTTTAAAATCCATTAGTACAGATGAAGGAATCAGCTTATACTTTATGTACCTAGTTCTATATTATTTTTGTGCATTTAAAACTGGCCTCTGGAGTTTAGTCTCCCCTTAATGATTTAGCTGTGCAAGATGTTACGCCAATTTATTAGAAGGAAGATGGGAGCCGGCTATGCATATTAAGTGTGAAAATTTTTCTACGGTCTGCTCAGCAATCAAGAAGAAGGGCTTCTCTTACCTTGTACCAGATGCTGCTCTTGGAAAGGGTTTCCACTGGTTGGCACGCTGGTCCATCAATTCCCATACCAGTCTGAGTCCTGTAAGATCCTGGGACAGCTTGCATCTGACAGCTGATTTTCACATTTATCTTTCGAACAATGTGATTGAATTGGGGCTGCCACAGAGGCTCTGTGGGATATATGAGCACACCCAAGTCTCTCCAGTTTCAAGGGCATCTCTCTAGTCAACAAGTCCCTCAAATCTCTGCAGCCTCCAGGATGAGTCTTTTTCAGAAACTGAGGAAAGAATGCCATAACAGAGACTACTGTCCCCAATGCCCTCCTCTCCTTCCCTCATATCGCAACACACACTCTGGCACTCATTGTGGAGAGGGCTGGAAGGGGACCTTGGATGGTGTGGTTAATTGCCCACCCACTGGTTTTGGTGCCTTTGGGAGACTTGTCAATCACAGTCTCCCATCACCTCCCTCTGCACCACAGAGGGGAGCTCATGAGCCAAGCTGGCCAATAAGAACATAGCACCCTCTTGACCACAGTGGCCGGGTCAAGGGTGGTCATGTGACATGAGCAGGTCCAATCAGAGACTTCTGTGTCATTGAAACGTTGGGAACTTTTCCTCCATCAGCCTGGGGCTGTAGAAATTTAAGTCCTGGAATGCCAGAGGTTGAGGGTGTGTGCACCAAGCACAGGCTACCTGGGTTCCAACAACACTCCTGCCATTTCCCACGGTGTGGTCTGAGAAAGCTGCTTCTCGGTTTCCTCACCTGTAGAATGGAGCTAATAATCGTACCATCTCTCACAGGCGCAGCCTGAAGCTAGGACACGTGACCGGGTCTCTAATTCTTAAGGAGTACCAGCTATGGGGCAGGCTCGCCAAGTCTTAGCCTGCAACACTACCTTCCTGGCGTGGCCTGCCACCTGCAGAGAGCTGCCAGGGAATCCCATCAAGTGGAGAGAAGCAGAGCAGGGAGAGAAAAGGGACTTAAGTCATGCACGCAGTTGGAGCTCCCCAATCCAGCGTTCCCTGAGGCCTGTCCACCACTGCATCTCCCAAGAACGAGTCAAACTTTCTCCTTTCCTGAGGCCAGGTTGAGTGGGGCGTCTATTACTTGCAGTGAGCTCTGACCAGTATAGAGGAATGCCCAACCCAATCTCGGAAAGGCAGAAATGTCTCTGTTCCAAGTTATAAACTGCTTTTACCCCCTTCAGAGAGGGTCCCTTTTTTGGAAAAATTTCTGGGAGGAGAACATTAGAGCCAAATTTCCTTTTGGACTCAAGTCCCAAAACTCACCAGACTGAGAGTCAAGGAAAGTTATGGGGCTGGTCATCGGGTGATTTTTCTCTCTCTCTGGAATATATCGCCCTTTTAACAGCGGCACTATTTGTATTTGCTGCAAGTAGGATTTTCGATGACTCTTCTGACATCCAAATCAGTCATTGCTTTTTATTATGCTCTGCATTTAGGAAGAATTATGCTCCTGACGGCAACTTTATTTGAATTCTTCTGCTTAGGTTAATAGCAAATAAAGGCCAAGATCACCACCAGGCCCAAGCCCAGAGATCTGAGTTTGTTCTAAGGGAGGCTGCTTTTTAAGATGCTTTTCCTGCACTCATGCTGTGCCTGCAGTCTCTACGGCTGGATATCATCGCCCTTTCGGAAGCTGTTTGCCTCGGTCGTAACCTAAAGTGATGCTTGGCTCATAGAGGCATTCTCCCCTTTATCCAGCGTTAAACTGGAAACTGTTCCATAAGCCAGGCAGCGGGCGGCATCCACATCCTTGTACCTGATGCTTCTTACTACTCTGAGGTGCAGGCGACGCCTCCCAGTTTTACAGAGGAGCAGACTAACACACTCAGAGAACTTATGTAGCCCAACGTGCAGGGCGAGGTGAGTGACAGACACGGGGTTCAGATCAGGCCCATGTGAGCTCAAAATTGCTTTGAGCCCCCACGACTATTTCATCTGTCGTGGCACGGGAGTCCCTGGACAGGTGCCTTCTGCATAAAACCGGGGCACTGGCACACCTGCCAGCAGAGTCCGCACCCCACGTCTGCCCCAGCGCCACTCTTATGTTTTGACTGAACTGCCGGCGTGCAGTAGCGGAGACATAACTGTGTTTGGGAGAATCACCTGCATTTGTAAGCCCAAGGGGTCTCCGTGGAGATGTGTATGTGCCATGGAGGGGCAGTAGGGCAGTCTAAATTCCAAGCAGCGAAGATCCTCCCGTCTCCAGAGCTGTGCCTGCCCCCTCCAGACACGCGGTACGGCCGTACCAAAGTTGTTATTTCCAAATGTCCACGTCTCCTGTCTTCTCTCCTCCTCCCTCTCCTGCTCCCTCTCCTTCACCGTCTCCTCCTCTTTCTCTTTCTCAACCCAACCCAAGACTTTCACCAGCCCCTACACCCTATAAAGATCAGCACTACATGCTCAAAGTTTTATTGGATGTTTGGAACACCGTTGGTACGAGTCAGGGAGACAGATGGATACAAAAACCACAGGTCAGCCCTGCCTCCTGTGGCCTGACAGACGCCCAACTCTCTTCCCAGTAAAACTGTGATGCCTTCTTTGGGCCTCAAGGAGAAACTCAGCAATAGCCCTTCAGTGAGCTGTAGACATCACGGCTCTTGTGGGGACATACAAAGTGAGCACGTCCATCCATGTTGTTGACAGATCGCCTTGGTTCGAGCCATTCTTCAAACGCAGTTGTGCTCCAAGTCCTGAGCCCTGAGAGCCTTGCAGGTGGTCAAGACTTTGCTTAGATCCAAAAGCTGGGTGACTGCCCTGAAAATAAATGCTTTGTGTTATACATACCCTTTATGGAAAATAAAGACCCCAACCACAACTCACACAGCTAAATCAGCCAAAGACGCACCAAATGCGCTGGCCATACATAGCGCCAGAGTTCCCATCAGGAGAATAGGAAACACAATTTTCAAAAACACTGGGGGTTTCCCAGGATTAGCCACATCTCAGGATTGACATCACAGACTTCCTCAAGACCACCTTCACTTCTGATGCCAATTACACACCCAGAGGGTTCCCCAAACCACACTCAGTCTTGACAGTCCTCTACAAGTCTTCCCAGAACCCACTGAAAGCTGCCATTCTGGTGGTTAGGGTCTATGACACGGAAAGAATACAAACCAGATTCAGCCAAAGGAAGAAGTATATAGGGGGGAGTCCAGGGGTTCTAAATGTCAAGTTCCCATTGTTGTGTTCCCCTGGAGTCAGGTCACATGACCCTCCTGCATTGATGTGAGAACACACACAGAGTCTTGCCAGCAGGAAAGCTCATCCTAGCTTCAGTGTCCACAGTTTTTACTGGGGCTTCACTACCTGAGCACGGTTGATAGGATCGCTCACGTGGTTGACGTCAGTCTCCAGGGCCACTCACACCAATAACCAGCCACCACCTACACCGTGAGGTTCGTTGTCCAGGCATGGCCAGCCCCCACCCTAAATCCAGCGTGGCCGGAAAGACGCTCCTGCTAACTGACATAAATCACCTCCCAGACGCTGAAGTCACAGCCTAGATCTCTCCTTGGTCAAAGCCAAATTCTTGACAACCAGGAATCCAGAAGAAGGTGTAGGAGGTATAAAAAAGCCTGGGGCTGGCAGGGGCATGAGTGTGTGGAATGAGAAGCTCCATTTAGGAGAAATCATATTGAATTCCAAAAATGAGAATCTCAGGATGGATGGGGTCCGTTGGCAGAAATGTATCCTTGTTATTCCAAGACCTTTAATTGCAGCTCCCTCCCTTCTTTTTCACCCATGTGAACTCCCCAGCAGCAGGGGCCACCCCTGCCCACCATTTGCCCTTCCTTCCCTGCAATCAGAGCTAATGCATTCCTAAACACGACGCAGCAAAGGCCAACTAATTATAACACAGTTGCTTGCCCTTATTTTATACTCTGTATTTCCCTGCTTGTTGAGTTGAGAATTGTAACCCTATTATTAATTCATTAAGAAACATAATTTCATGCAAAATAATGTGTTTACCCTCTTCTATTAGGTTAAGGTAGTGTGATTATTGGAGCTGTGTCAGGGAATGAGCAACGCGCTCCCTGGGGGGCATTCCGAGCTGCTTAATTTCTCGTGGGTCAGACACACGGAGCCAAGGAGACTTGACTATGGTTCTGATTTTTCGGCATATCCTCTATTCGTATCTAAGCGAGACATCCAGCAGAAGACATTAAATGAGAGGAAGATGCTTGGGAAAATACTGTTTAATCATATTCTTATCTGGTGGGTATGAGATGATCTTCTGCATCTCGGCTTGGGGTTGCGTAAAAGATTTCATTTATATTCCATAAGCTCTTGGGGAAAGGGAAACAAGTGCCTTTTCTGTTTTATGTGGAAAACCGAGATTTTGTTTTAGATGGATGAGTTGATGGTAAAGAGCCAGCCAAGAAAAAGACCCAAGCCGACCCACTGTATCGCCCTTGGTCCTCTGCCTGTTGACCCATAGATCCGCCTCAACCACAGCCGAGCCCCACTGACACTGCCTCCAAACCTTCCCAAGGCCTCGCTGGCCTCCCCTTCTGCACCCAAGATGCTGCGAGGAGACATCAAGACACCCCAGCCTCCCACGTGCAAGCTACCTACTCTGACTTGGATGAAAGAACTTGGATGAAAACATCAAGTTTGAGGACAGTGAAAAGACGGGCTTTATCAGTGTGCCATTTTTATTCCTAAATAATCTTCACTAGATTTTTGAGACTTTTAACCCCTGGAGTTGGACATGGGATTCTTAAGCAAAGAGGAAGACAAATGGACATGGAAAAAACTAGAAAAACAGCAGAAATGCTCCCCCAAACAAGATCTCCAGGGAGAGGGATGTGGGTCTTCCTGTGTGCTGTCACAAACCACAAATGAAGGAAAAGAAGCCGAAGGAGGCACGGAACAAAAAGGGCAACTTCACCAATTGTAGCAAAGTGGAAAACACCATGGTGGAGGCAGGCGGCTTGGGGCTGTCAAGGGCAATTGCTTTCTGTTCTATATTAATGTTCTCTGTTCTTCCTCCCGCGAATGACTAATCTTGTTTTTTGCGAGGATGCTTTTTCCAGTACACTCTACTCTTCTTTGTTTTCTCCATACGTATCAAAAACTCCCCGGCTCTTTATGGGCTCTTTATGTCTGTCCCGGGAAGGGTTGGATTCAGGGCGTGAAGGCTGGCAGCGTCCTCCCGCTGGATGTGACCTCAGCACTGACTCTGCGCAGAACAGCCATATGACCCAGGGCGGCTTGTTCAGCCCCTGTGAGTCTCAGTTTCTCTGATGCCAAGTGCAAGAGGGAAGGGAGACTATTTCATGAGCTCACCAGGTGAAACTATTTCAAAAGCCAACTTGGTCACACAAATGCAAACAACGCATTTTTAGGAGTAAAACTTTTGCTTTGTTTTTGTTTCTTTTTCCTAGGAAGGCACGATGGTTCTTCCCTCTCTTGCAGTCTAGGGACACCCCCTCCCCAACCTATTGCTTAGGGGTGAGTTTCACTTCTTGGGGTGGAGGGAGACACTGCCTAGAGCAGGATGCACTCCACCCCTGGCATGCACCTCTGAAAACCCTGAGATTTGGACGCAAACCTTGTTCCTTCTCTCCTCAGACACTCGTCTTTGTGAGGCCCCAAAGAATGTCTGTTCACCCCTGAATTCAATAAGTGAGTGACGAGTCAGAAAAGAATGTCGATCAAATGGTAAGACCTGAGTCAGTTAGAGCAAACCATCCGTCCACTCATCAGTAAATGCGAGGGGTGGCTGAGCCTGACTATGTGCTCTCCTCTTGTTTCAGAGAGTCCCAAGTCCCACTCTCAAAAACCCCAGCTGATGCTGCCAGGGGGTACGAGCATGTATGTGTTCCAATACAGTAGTAGGATTGCCGCTAAGATCCTGAGACACATGTCAGGAGACAGCCAATTGGATGAAACGTATCTTAATTTGGATCTACTCCCAAGGCAGAGCCTGAGGCAAGGGCTGGGTGCACATGCCTCATTTAAGAGCAGATGGCAGGGGCGCCTTGGTGGCTCAGTGGGTTAAGCCTCTGCCTTCGGTTCAGGTCATGATCTCAGGGTCCTGGGATCAAGCCCCACATTGGGCTCTCTGCTCAGCGGGGAGCCTGCTTCCCCCACTCTCTCTGCCTGCCTTTCTGCCTACTTGTGATCTCTGTCTGTTAAATAAATTAATTAATTTTAAAAAAATCTTAAAAGAGCAGATGGCAGGGAGCAGAAGAGGAAGACCCTGAGGAGGAGGAGGAGAAGTCAACTTCAGTGTGCACTGTTGACCTTCTGTCAACCAGGAAGACCCATCTGAAGGCCTGGAGGAGGGGGAGGGGGGTCCCCCTCACCTTTCATGGCCCCTCAATGAAGAGGGGCACCGTGGTGTGGCCTCTGCCCTTGCAAGCTGTGCCTGAACTTCTGATGGGGGAGCACCTGCTCCATCACAAGGGAGGGAATGAGTTCGGCAAGCTCACAGGAGAAGCTTGGCTGGGACAGAGGCCTGCGAGTAGTCTTCACTGCTCCTGACCCTTCTTGCCCAGTGGGTGCCCAGGGACCAGTGCTCAGACCCCTGCTTCACTCCTTCAGAGTTCCTGTAATGATGCCTGTAGTCCCTCTCGCTGCTGGGAGAGCCCTGCAGCGTGTCACAGCAAGGTGGGGTCTCCCTCTGCTGACCTTCCAGCAGGTGCTGGAAGGTTCTCTCCCAGGACCTGTGGGCTGCCCAGGGGCTGCTGCACGTATCCCACTAGGCTCTGCTCATCTTTCTTTTCCCTCCTTGTGTTCATCACAGACGAATTATCCTGCCTAAAACCCTTCAACTAAAACCCCCAGGCCTTCTGACATGCTGGAACATTCCCCCACCCGAGCATCAGCCCACACCTCTTGATCCCTGTTTGATGCAAACACAAATAACTTTGAAAAGAAGCAGAAAAGGAAAGAAAGTGCCAGAGTGAGTGGGTTGCTTCTGTGCCCAGGCAGAGCCACCAGTGAGACCACGCTGAGCCCGTGGGTGGTAGAGCGATGGAGAACACAGGAATCAAGACAAGCAGCTGAGAGAGAAGGGGGGGGGAAGTAGAGGGGGATAGGAAGGGTGGAGAGAGGGAGAGAAGGAGGGAGGGAGGGGGTACAGGGAGAGAGAGAGGGAGGGAGGGACAGGAAGAGAGAGGGAGGGAGGGAAGGAAGGAAGGAGGGAGGGAGAGGGGTACAGAGAGCAGCCAGCAGACTATATCCATAAGATGAGTGAAGCAGCATCAGCAGGAAGCTGGGAGGACCTGCGGGGACCTGGGGCCCAGGACAGCCACTCAGGACGTCCCGACTCCTGCACTGGGTTTTGGTAGACAGCCGACCTCACCAGGACTCTACGTGAGGTGCCCCTGCACACATCTGCCTGGCGCCTGTGGCTTCTCTGGGCCACCTGTGCCCTCTCCAGGTTGGGAGCAGGCTACAGAGTGGGGGTTTGGCCAGGACTCAGGTAATTTTCAGAATCCTAAGGCCCACTGTGATCTGGGGACCCAGGTGAGGGGAGGGGCAGTGTCAGTGGTCATGACCACCCGTCGGCACATGTCCGCCTGGCCTTGTACCACCTTCTGTGGCTCTCACCGCCAGGGTAGGAGAAGAGTCAAGACCAGCCATGGGTCTGACCAGCACATCCCGGATAAGGAACAGAGAGGCTGGGACAATCGCTTTAGGGAGAATTCTTTTCTGCCCTCGGGGTGTCCACCAGATGTGGGTTCCAGGTGGGGCTCTGAGGATTCCCATAACCTTGCTGATGCTCTGGGACAGATGCAGCTGGTTAAGGAAGGAACCCGAGCCCCTCCAATGTCTTGCCTAAGGTGAATGAATGAATAAACGAATGATGAATGAATGGTCAGGACGTGTGTTTAAAGTCAGGACACACCTCATACTTGCTATAGACCAAATGTTTGGGTGCCCCTAAGATTCATGTTAAATCTCACTTCAAATGTGACAATGTTAAGAGGTAGGGGAGGGTGCTTGGGTGGCTCAGTTGGTTAAGCGACTGCCTTTGGTCATGATCCTGGAGTCCTGGGATCAAGTCCCACATCAGGCTCCCTGCTCCACGGGGATTCTGTTTCTCCCACTGACCTCTCTCCTCTCGTGCGTGCTCTCTCTCTCTCTCTCTCTCTCAAATAAATAAAAAAGAAAAGAAAAAAAAGAGGTGGGGACTTTGCGATTAGGTCACGGGGGTGGAGCCCTCATGAGTGGGATTCGTGCCCTTGGAAAAGAGACCCTCAAAAGCTCCCTGGGCCCTCTGCCCTGTGAGGGCACAGAGAGAAGATGACTGTGCGCAAAGCAGCAAGTGGGTCTTCTCAACAGACAGTGAATCTGCCGTCCCTTTGATTCTGGGCTTCCAGCCCCCAGAACGGTGAGAGGTGAGAGTGTGAGTCTGTGCTACTGTTATTCCTGCAGCCCAAACTGACTAAGACAACATTCACACCAGATTTCATCCCTTCTGCAGCCACTGCGTTAAAACGTGAAGGTGGCTGAGTTATAATGACCTGCCCTTCTCCCTAGGGGACGTGGGATTCCATGTGAAAAGCCACGATTTTCAGATTTCACACACAAAAGGGAACTATCCCTCATTTCGATGGAGGTGAGCCCTGTCCTGGGAGGCCCACAGGTGCCCATGGACCAGCCAGAGCCACCTGATCCCAAATATCCAAATGTCTTTGGCTGCAATTCGTTTATCCAGTTACTCAACAAATGGATATTTATTAAGTGCCTAGTGTGTGTTTCGGGGCACATCAGTGAAGAAAACAGGCTCACAGGTGATTTTCCAGGGACGAGACAGACAACAGACAAAATACGTAGTCGGTAAGAAGAGTGGAAGACAGCATGAAGAAATCTAGAGTAGAGGACGTAGGACACTGGGGCATGGGCTGTGCGTCTCAGTTGCTGGCTGGAGAAGACCTCTCTCAGGAAAGGCCACATGTGAGCAAGTGGTAGGTAGGGTGGCCTTGGAGCCGTGCATGGAGAGAGTATTCTAGGCACATTTTCATGCTCACCCCGCATCTGGTGGGTGTTGCTGGGTCTCCCAGAAAGAGAAACCAGGAACGGTTCCACACACAGATGCCCTGCCAGGTCCCAGGTTCCTGCCACCCCAGGTCACAAGACTAGCCATCCCTCCCCAATGCTGCATGCTGTGGGGGACAGCACCTCCCATGCACAAGGCTGTAGGACCACACCTGAGACATTTCTGGGGAGTCGTGGGTATTTCTGGGGAGTCCCATGTGACTTCCGTAACAAAGCACCGAGGAACAGGCAATCTTAAACAATAGGAATTTGCTGTCTCCCAGTTCTGGGACCCAGAAGTCTGGAATCAAGGTGTTGTGCTCTCTTCAAAGGCTCTAGGAGAGAATCTTCCGTTGCTGATGAACCCAAGCTGTTCTTGACTTGCAGACACGCCCATGCCCATCTCTGCCTCCATCTCCATGTGGCCATCCCCACTCTGAGTCTCTCCCAAGGACAGCAGCTGTGTTGGATCAGGTTCTACCCTACCGACTTCATCACAACTTGGTGACACCTGCCTAGACCCCATTTCCAAACCAGGTCACCTTCATAGGTACCTGGGGTAGGACTTCAGCATATCTTTTAGGAAAATACAACAAGGCAGTCGAGGAAGGATAATTCTTCTGTTGACCACAGAGACTTTATCCTTCCGGGGGTTCATACCGCTGGAGTGAAGACAGGCTGCCTCTCTGTGCCAGCTGAAGGTGTTACTGTCAAAGTGTCTTTCTTGTCACTCGGGGCTGTGCAGACACAGGTGTTCTGGTTGGGAACAGCGTTACCCGTTAATTACTAGCTGCCATGATTTCTGTGGGGAGATAATTACTCAGTTCTGTTCACTCCAAAACAGGAAGAATATGCTCCTGTCCAAGCTGGGTACTACCACAGTCTCCTGGGCAACCCATCATGTCTCCTGGCTTCTGGTCTCTCATTTCTCGTTTCCAATTTTCTAATGCTTTTGGTTGGCAATTCCCTGTGGTTGAATCCTTTCTGGCTTTGTCTTTATTAAAAGTCTTTAGACATTGAATTTAATCTCATTTTGGTATTCATGGGGAACATACTCAGAGTTTTGCTTGGCTTTGTTTTTCCAAAGGACTAAGAAAATTAACTCACACGAACAACTGTGCCACACTTGTCCCTCATCATACATTCCTCATGTACCTGTACCCAGAAGCCTCTAGGTTTTGTGTCTTTTGAAACAATAACCAAAGAACAATAAATTTCCACTTGGGGTTGCTGTCTTGGACAGATGGCTCAGCACTTTCTCATTTAGTGAAAAGAACAATGACATGGGATTCCTTTTTCCTCCCTTACCAAAGCTTGCTGTCATTATATTTAATTAACTATTCTGCTTTTAGTCAGTAAATCAAGCCATGAATTCCCTGGCCATTAAAGGTGAATTCAAGGACTTGTAGGTAAAACCTCTTGCCTCAAATTTCACTAAGCTGCTAAATCCAAACTTGGGCTTAATGAAAAGAGCAAAGACCAGGAGTCAGGAGACCTGTTTGCCACTCCGACTCTACCATTTAATCTCTGGGTGATCTTGTGGGAGCTCTGTAACTTCTCTGGGTCCTCCTTCCTCTCCTGCAAAATCAGGATCATGCTGCCTGCTCTCTACTTAATTCACAGAGTTGTTGGGGGAAGACAGTGAGAAAATTAATGTAAGGCCACCTTGGAGAAGATAAGGCCCTCTAACAGAAGTATTTTGTTTTAGCCCTATACATCTCCACTGAGCTCATTAGCTGTGAGTCAAGGGCACAGATGCCAAGCCAGGCCAGAAATCATCTGGTGATGACTCCTGGGGATCATGAAACGTATTTCTCTGTGTCTTCAGCATGACCTTCAAAAGTTTTCCTGGTAACTAAGGACCAGAGGATTCTACAGAGCCACACCCTTGCCTGAGTAGGCTTACAGGCCATTTTAAGAAACTCTCAATGCACTCCTCTAGGCTTTTGATAGATTCCTGCTTCACATTGAGGTCTTTTATCCATTTCGAGTTTGTCTTTGTGTACGGTGTAAGAGAGTGGTCGAGTTTCATTCTTCTACATATAGCTGTCCAATTTTCCCAGCACCATTTATTGAAGAGACTGTCTTTCTTCCACTGGATATTTTTTCCCACTTTGTTGAAGATTATTTGACCATAGAGTTGTGGGTCCATATCCAGGCTCTCTACGCTGTTCCATTGGTCTATGTGTCTGTTTTTGTGCCAGCACCATGCTGTCATGGTGATCACAGCTTTGTAGTACAGCTTGAAATCAGGCAACGTGATACCCCCAGTTTTGTTTTTCTTTTTCAACATTTCCTTAGCAGTTCTGGATCTTTTCTGGTGCCATTCAAATTTTAGAATCATAGAGGAGAACATAGGTGGTAACCTCTTTGACATTGGCCACAACAGCTTCTTTTAAAACATGTCTCCAAAGGCAAAGGAAACAAAAGCAAAAATGAAATTTAGGAACTTCATCAAGATCAAAAGCTTCTGCACAGCAAAGGAAACAGTCAACAAAACAAAGAAGCAACCCACGGAATGGGAGAAGATATTCACAAATGACACTACAGACAAAGGGCTGACATCCAAGATCTATAAAGAACTCCTCAAACTCAACAGTCAAAAAACAGATAAACATGTCAAAAAATGGGCAGAAGACATGAACAGACACTTCTCCAAAGAAGACATACAAATGGCTAACAGACACGTGAAAAAATGTTCATCATCATTAGCCATCAGGTAGATTCATATAAAAACCACATTGAGATACCACCTCACACCAGTTAGAATGGCCAAAATTAACAGGACAGTAAACAACATATGTTAGAGAGGATGTAGAGAAAGGGGAACCCTCATACACTGTTGATGGGGATGCAAGTTGGTGCAGCCACTTTGGAAAACAGTGTGGAGATTCCTTAAGAAATTAAAAATAGAGCTTCCCTATGACCCTGCAATTGCACTACTGGGTATTTACCCCAAAGATACAGATGTGGTGAAAAGAAGGGCCACCTATACCCCAATGTTCATAACAGCAATGACCACAATCACCAAACTGTGGAAAGAGACAAAATGCCCTTCAATAGATAAATGGATAAAGATGTGGTACATATACACTATGGAGTATTTATGCCTCTATCAGAAAGGATGAATACCCAACTTTTCTATCAATATGGATGGGACTGGACGGGATTATGCTGAGAGAAATAAGTCAAGAAGAGAGAGTCAATTATCATATGGTTTCACTTACTTGTGGGGCATAAGGAATAACACAGAGGACATTAGGAGAAGGAAAGGAAACTTGAATTGGAGGACATCAGAGGGGAAGACGAAGCATGAGAGACTGTGGACTCTGAGAAACAAACTGAGGGTTTTGAAGGAGAGAAGGGTGGGGGGTTATGTGAGCCTGGTGGTGGGTATTAAGGAGGGCACAGACTGCATGGAGCACTGGGTATGGTGCATAAACAATGATTCTTGGAACACTGAAAAAATTAAATTAAATTTAAAAAATGAAAATAAAATGGTAAATAAATAAAAAAAAGAAAGAAACTCAATGCAGTTGTTGTCTTTTAAAAAAACAAGCTCTCCTGGCCAGTATGATCACACATTCTTCCAAATACCAAGGATCCAGATGGAATAAATGCAAGCAGGGGCCAGGTCAAGGATGCTGGAATAATAGGGGACCATGCACCGGGAGGTGTGAAGTCATTTGTCTGAAATATACATCCCTAGACTCTAGCTCTTAGTCTTGTGAGATGCATCTGAGAAGCTAACCTACTCTTCATTGCACGAAGCATTATTAGAAAAAGACTAATTCTCCATATACCACCTCCATCTAACCGGATACACCCCTCCAGGGCACTGGGGGGTCCAGACACAGGGAGAACAATTGCTTTCCCCCAGTGGAAGGCAGGCAGAAACGTCTGCCACTGAGACCTGGCAGACGGTCACAGTGTTTCCTGAGAACAGGGAGGGAAGCAAAGGCATCCGGATGTCCCAGGGATCTGGAGCCTGAAGGCACGGTGGAGATTAGCCATCGAGCTCACCGACTTGCCAAGTGTTTGCTTTCGGTGCAGCTGTTTGTTTTCGTTGATGCGCTCTTCCCCTCAAATGAAATCTTACACAGAAGGTATATTTGGAAAGAGATCAAGTCTGGCCGCCCAGGTGGTGGATGGGAGGGCTGTCTCTCTCCTCTGCGAGGGCTGGAATCTGACCTAACCCCTTATTTCTTGTGGATGATGGAAGAGAGGCTCAGGGACAGAATGGGTCTTTCTCAAGGTCACACAGTGAGCAGCATGGCTGACACTGTCTCTGGGTCCGTGGATTCTGTCTGGTGCTCTTTGGACCCACCACAGTGAGTGTGATCACTCCTCCCTTGTGTGATCTGGCCCATCACTGACCGGTTACTTTCCTAAGATACAGAGATGTTCTTCTGTCCTTTTCCTCCATTCTAAGCTTATTGATCACCTACCAGCTGCCATGCCAACAGACGAAAAGTTTCTCCTTTTCCTAAAGCTTCTAAAGTGGGCAAACACTAACGCAAAATCCCCAACAGCACTGTTTCGGTGACAAGAGACACCAATGAAAACAGGTGTAAACAAGAAAGGGTCATTTGATGGCTTGTATACCTTATACCCTCCAGGGGCTCAGTCTACAGTTTTAGAGCCCCGTGTCTCTCTTCCTCCATCCCTCCTTCCTTCCCTTCCTCTCCCCATTCCCATCTCCCCTCACTATCTTTTTTCTGTCTCTCTCCATCTCTCTTCTCCGTCCCCCTCTGTTTTGTTTTGTTCCCAGACAGGCTCTTACCTCATGGTGGCAGAATGGCTGCCAACAACTCCAGATCTCCATCCCCATAGCTCCAGAGAGAGAGGCTCCACCCTCCCATGATTTCTACAGAAACCCTGGGCCCACATTGATTGTCACAGATCTGGCCACTGGCCCAGCCCTGGGCCGACTTCTGTGGCCAAAGGGACTAGAGCTGCTGTCCCACATGCTACCGCCATCACTGGGGTGAGGCTGGCTCCAGCCAGAGTACATGGAGAAGGAGAAGGAGGATGGCCTCCAGGGCGTGTGATTTTCCTGTTGTGAGGAAAAGTTGAATGACAAACAGCAAAGTCTTGTATATTACAATCTTTCTTCTGTGCTAAATTCTTAGGAAAATGTCAGGATATTGGAGAGATCATTTATTTAAAGGAAACAAAAATGCAATGTTTAATTTTAAATGTAATCCTTCGAAGAATTAAATAAGAATCAAAAAGCCAAATTCCAGAGATATTCATAATCACACTATTTAAATAGTAAAACAACTGCTCCAACACGGCCGGACGTTTAGTTAAGTAAATCATGGTACATCCTCTTAATTCAACATTATGTGGCTTTTAAAGTGATAATTATGAAGACTGTAACAACGGGAAAAATGCCTCTGAGAGAAAGCAAAGTGAAAGCATAGAGCAAATCTCAAGTCTACTGTGTTATACAACTATCAAAACATTCAACGCTTTGGCAAATATTGGAAGGGGATATAGGAAAATGACAAGACTTCCATTTGTTGGCGTGGCAAGCTGGTGGGTGATTCCGTGTGTTATCAGTAACTTCAGTGAAAAAGAAACATATCAAATCTGTTACAAGGGGACCCTTCTCTTGGCTGTGAGCTTGCTGGGAGGGTTCCGATGGGCTCCACTCTATAGCTCCCCTTCCAGCACCAGGAAGACGAGCTGGGACCCAGCACCTGTCTGTGTTAATGCTTGAAGGCAGGTTCTGGAGGCTGGGGACAGAACAACGAGATGTTCTTAGATATGAATGGAACATGACTTGGGGGTGGGTGCTGGGGTGAGTTCTGGGTTCCCAGAACCTCAGACTATGACCACATTTGAATATAACTGGTTAAGGTGAGGTCATACTGGAGTACGGTGGGTGCTTAATCCAACATGCCTGGTGTCCTTATGGTAACAGGAGATGCTGGTACTCGGGAATGAAGGCTGTGGGACGACAGAGTCAGAGCCTGGAGTGACACATCTACAAGCCAAAGAAGGCCAAGGTATGCTGGCTACCACCAGAAGCTGCAAATTGCAAGGAAAGATTCTTTCCTGGAAACTCCGGGGAAGCAGGACCCTGCCAACGCCTTGATTTTTGCTTGTGGCTTCCAGACCTAGGAGAGAATAAAGTTCTGCTGTTCGAAGCCCCCAGTCTGCGGTTTTGTTATGGCAGCCCCAGGAACCCAGATAGGCGGGGGCTGCTGTCGAATTTGCCAGAAGCCACTGAAGGGGGCTCCAGGGTGGACTGTAGAAGGGAGCTGGCAAGGCAGAGCCTGGTGCTGGGGGAGCTGGGGGAACTGGGTCACCAAGCCGCTGAGCATGCAGGCGACCCAAGCCACTGGGGCATCTTCAGCCCTCGGTGCTCTGGGAGGACTCCTCGGGTGACAGTCCCCTCCTGCAGGTCTCAGCCTAAATTTACATGTTTGGGACACTTTCCCCAGCATCCCCAGCTGGTCTTAATCCTAGCAACAGTGTGTTATCAACTCAGTCCCCTGCCACCACCACCCCGCCTTTACCAGCCACCAAAAGCCACCTCCAAATACTTATAAATCTCGATAAAAATTGCGGGCTGGTTCTGCAAAGGTAGCTTTGGGGCAGGTGCTAGACCTTTGCTTCGACTAGAAAGCCAACCCAAAGTCTCTGTGCCAAGGTGTGGATCACGTCTCCACTCCCCGATCAGCACTGTGCACCTGCCCATCTGCTTTCCAGGCTCTCTGGCTTCCTGTAAGGGGGTCAAGGAGGGGAAGGGGAAAGACAGGCAAGGATAGCAGTGTGCTCTGGTTTAGTCCCTGCCCCAGGGCGGGGAGGAGGCAGCAGCTACTGGCTAGTGTGGATTTGAGTCTCTGCTCCTGCAGTTCCTAGCAGCAAATCCACAGAATAGCGATCAGGCCGCCCTGGGCAACATTATCTCCTTTTCCTTCCTCTTCCTCCTTCCACCTATAAGGGTGGCAGCAGCTTTAGAAGCTCGAAGTTCTTCTTTCTGTTCTTCTTTCTGTACCATCAGCCCTCCCAATACCTTTGCAACCAATTTCTAAATGACCAAATGCCAGTGATTCATTTTCATCTCTGAACCCTGATCCACACTCCTGCAGGGACATTTCAGAGTCCTAACTGTGCTTCTCCTGCCAAATGTCCTTCTCGGCACGACCACGACCACATCATCTTGTCTTAGGTGCTTCTTTATTTTATATCTTCCCCATGGAAAAGGAAGAGTCCAAAGTCTATAGACTTAAAGGACTTTCTCTGGCTTGTTTATCACCATATCCCTGGACTCGTGGACAGACCCCATAAATGCTTTTTTGAATGGAGAAGCATGTTTACCAGAAAAGAAGGGGGACAAGATTATCAGAGGAGCCAAGCTGAGTCTCAGAGCAGAAGTTGAAGCACCTCAGACTCACCGTGTCTGCAGCTGGAATGGATCTCCTGACAGGGATGGGGCTGAGACAGGAGCTGGACTCTGGGGGCCCGAGAGCCTCTCTCTCAGGGAATGCCCTTTCTCTTCCTCATGCCCCAACCCCTTCTTGTCTGCCTTCAGCTCTGCCTCCCTGGCTCAGGGTGACCGAGCTCGACTTCAGTGCTCCTGTTTCACCTGATTCCAGGAAGGAGGGTGGGTGTGCCCCTGGGCTCTGCCTTCCATGTCCATTTCCGCAGGCAGCCAGCCAGCGTCCTCTGGGCGGGGCCCATGTCTTATTAGACAGTGAGGTCCTGAGTCCTCACAGGGGCTGACACAAAGCTGCAGTGTGTGGATGAGGGAAGGAACTGGATGGATTGGATGGATTGGAGAGAGAAGGTCTGGGAGCAGGCACCCTCCCCAAATTAAAACATTAGCTCAATGAATGAGCCTCCTCTCAGCCAGTCTCCCCAAGGACACCAAAAGACGTCCATCATCCTATCAGAAAGATGACAGGCCAGCTGTGCTGCCTAAAGCCACAGTGGGGCAGCAAACCAGATGTAATCCCAGGAGCGCCAGCTTCGAGGGCCCCCTCTTGTCCCTCTGTCTCTCAAGGTGCCATTTGACTAGTCAAGTGGGTCATCGTCATCCTTTTTTCACTGACATGGGGTACCTGAGCCCCCAGGTGGGGAGCCAGACTGTCTGGACTTAAACCCTGCCCTGGCCACTTCCAGAATTCAGAGGCCTGGACACGTTGCTGGACCTTTCTGAGCTTCCTTCTTTCATCCGTAGACGGGGATTCAAATGGCACCTGCCTCATGGGATTGTTGCAAGGATTAAGTAACACAGGGTAAGGAGGGTGCCTGGTGTACAGCCCCTGATCAGCACAGGTTCTTAAAACATTGAAGCCACATCACAAAATGCACAAAATGCATTTCTCCTCATCAGCAATGGCCTGTGTTCTCAAAGACCCAGTTCAAGTGAGGAGAGAGAAGAGAGGATAAAGCAGGCTCTCCAGGTAAGAGGCTGTTCCCTTCTTGCTGAGTAACACCTCAGATCGGTTCCAAGTGCCAGTCCTTAGAAGCCTGAGCTCTGGCCCCAGCCACTGTGCTGCCTTCTGAAAAATAATGTGGGCTGCATACATAATTTTACATTTTCTTTTTTCTTTATTTATTTGTCAGAGAGGGAGAGAGAGCAAGCACAGGCAGACAGAGTGGCAGGCAGAGGCAGAGGGAGAAGCAGGCTCCCTGCTGAGCAAGGAGCCCGATGTGGGACTCGATCCCAGGATCGCTGGGATCATGACCTGAGCCGAAGGCAGTCGCTTAACCAACTGAGCCACCCAGGCGTCCCAATTTTACATTTTCTAACAGCCATGTTACAGAAATTGTAAAAGAAAAATGTAAAATTCATTTTTCATTTTTATGATATTTTATATTACGTTGTAACATTTAACCCAACATACCACAAAACAAGATCATTTCAACAGATAAGCAATATAAAAATTATTAATGAAATATCTTACATCCTTTTTTTTGGTACTAAGTCTTTGAAATCCAATGGGCATCTGACACAGTCTATTAACAAGCTGCCATCATCACCAGGACTATGAGATGGAATGTCTCATTGGATTCTGTCCTTCAATTTAGACAGCAAGAACTGAGACCCAGAGAAGGTGAGTGGTCAGCTCCAAGGGTCACAGCTAATTAGTGAGTGGCACAATGCAGGCTCGGGCCCCAGTCTTGTGACGCCTAGATCACAATCATCCTCACAGTAGCACAGGAGTTCCAAAGCCTTGCTGTTCTAGGCACCGCACAGTGGTAGGAACAGCTAGCTATAGCCCTGCTTCTTTGAGCCTGGAGATACATGCAACAGCCCTCAGGGCCCTGGGCAGGTCTCAGTCCTAGTGACAACCCAGTCCTCTAGTTGGCTTACACACATTTCCCTTTCCTTCCTTAAAATGGTGCACTATTATTGAGTTCTTGATGGATTGAATTCAGTGAAGTTCAATCAAGATGAAAATTTACTTTTTTTTCCCACCAATGTCTTTCAACCGTGCTGGACTAGAGCTCCCTGATCCAACTGAATGATAGCAGAGGTGCATCCATAGGCTTGTCCAGGCATTTTCAGGACTGGAATGGCTACCCCATAGCATATACGATGCTTTTATGCAAATTTTTAAAGGTAAGTTATAGATGGATGCATTATACAGAGTGTGCCTTTCCCTCTGAATTTATGCAGCATCCTTGCTAGGATGCAAATCTTGGATAACAGAGCTAAGCACGGGTTTAAGCGTCTCCTATGCATTGGGTGAGATACATTTGTGCAGCGCACAAACTGTACAGCTGTACTTGATGACCCTAAGAGTAGTCTCACTCGAGACAAATAAAAGATCAATCCAGTTTCAATCAAACTTCACTCTATCATCCACTTTGACCTTTGTTCTCCCCTTAATTTCTGGCCAGACCATGGATTCAGCTGATCATAAAGTAGTGGGAATCATGGTCTATGATATCTCTTAATAGCTACTCCTCAGACTCCTCTGGGCTGCAGAGGGATAGAAGATAGACTTAAAGGATGAACTCTTACTTAACTGGGGCTGCTGTGATGTGGTCATAACTGGGGACTGTTTGTTACTGCAGTACAGTCAGGGCTGGCCTGACTAATTAAGTCTCCTGATGAACATACCCTTCTCTTTCTGAGCTCCTCACAACCATGGTCAACCAGGATTGGCTCACTTAGGTGGGCAGCTCTTTTGGACTGGGCCTTCTCAGGACACTTCAGGTCTGGCTACACTCACAATAATCACTAAGTTCATGGGGAAGCTAGGTAACTTGACCTCCCTCCCCCAAATTCTGGAAATGCAGCCCCTCCCCACTTCTCTTCATGGTCACAGGCCATCCATCCTGCCTCCCCCTCTCCACTTCACCAAAACCCAGGACTCAGATTTGATCCTTTCAAGTGCTCTCATCACCAGCGTCTCTTGTGCCAGCAGCCCCAGGGGACAGTATGGCTCTGGGGCACAGGGATGGGGTTCTTGTGGATAGGCATGCCCCCTACTTCCAAAGCAGTTTTCATGAATCCTCCCTGCCTTGGATTCTACACCCTGGCTCAGGAAGAGGATGGAATGAGGGGGCCCCTCCTCCCTGGTAAATCTCTTATGGGTTTGTCATCTTTTCTTATGTACACAAGAGGTGGGTGACAACTCAAAGAACCAGTGCACCGTCTTTTAGAGAGCTCTGCACATGTAGTGGGGCCTCATGTTGTCTTTGAAACTGGGGGTAGGTGTCCTCTATTGATCTCAGTTGCAAGGCCTCCACTGTGACTCTAAGACCATGGGGAAAGTCTCACCAACACCAATGTCCTGTTACCCATTGTGTTGTTGCTTCTAGTATCTGTTTTGGAATTGAAACTACTAATAGCATGTTCTATGTAAGAGGAGCCAAGGCTTTTTATCAGTTTAATTCAGCCTGAAAGATAAGAGGTGATGTCCCCTCCATTGAACTGGTGATCACCACTATCATGTCTACAACATAAAATGGCAATATCCTCAAGAGTTCAGAGATGCCACTTGTTAAGAAGGTGCCAGATGGAGGCTGCTCCTTTGATCAAAGCCAGGACCATGTTTTACTGCCCCAGGTCTCAACATGCTATAGTCTATTCTACTCTTTTTCTCAGCCATCATCGAAATGTCTCTCATGTGTGTGCCTCTGATTCTTTGTGTATCTCCTGTGTCCTCCCACCTTTGATCAGCTTTCCTTCCCTGGCTCTCTCTGCCCCTCTCTGTATGTGTCTGAGCACATGTGCCTGTTTGTTCTTAAAATATGGGAAAAAAAGAAATGTTCCTAAGAACACCTAACCAATCTAATCTAAATCATGAGGAGGTTGGCCTACATAATTGATAATAATGTGGTGATGATGGTGATGATGATGATGATAGTGACGGTGGTGATGGTAGTGATGGTGATGATGATGGTGGTGGTGATGGTGATGATGATGATGGTGATGGCATTGGGGATGGTGATGGTGATGATGCTGATGATGGTAGTGATGATGGTGGTGACAATAATCATGATGGTGGTGATGGTGATGATGGTGTTGGATGGTGTTGATGGTGATGATGGTCTTGATGGTGGTGATGATGATGGTGGTGATGGCGATGATGGTGTTGATGGTGATGATGGTGGTGATGATGGTGGTGATGATGGCGATGATGGTGTTGATGGTGGTGATGGTGGTGATGATAATCATGATCGTGGTAGTGGTGATGATGATGGTGATGGTGATGATGATAGTGATGGCGATGATGGTGACGATGGTGGTGATGGCAATGATGGTGGTGGTAACAATGATGGTGATTGTAATGGTGGTGGTGGTGGTGGCGGTGGTGGTGGTGGTGATGATGGTGTAGCTAACACTGATGCAGAGCTTTCTGTGTGTCCCTTGCCACTGAACCCTTCCCAGGCACCATTTTCTTCACCTCCTGAGACTGACACTATGACTAGTCCTACTTCAGAGCTGGCACACACACTCATTAGGAAACATCCCCGAGGTCATGCAGCCAATATAAGCACTGAAAAGTCTTTGAAATTCTTTAGCTTTATGGAAGAAAGTAGGAAAAAAAATGCTGAATTCCCTTCTAAGAATTCTTGGGACTCAGATAAGAATACCTACCCCTGAGATGTGTGGGTCAGTGTCAGCAGGGAGTTCCCAACAGGGATCACAGGTGGAAAAGGAAGAGTCAGTGACCAGAGAGCAGTAAGAGAGGTAAGAACTCTGGGAAGCTGGCACAAAAGTGGAACAGAAGGAGCCCAGTTGCCGGGGGGAGGCAGACGGGGCCATCAGCCTCCCTAGAGGGGATGTGGCCTTTTTCAAGCATTTGCTGCAAATGCTTCCTGCACAGGTAGCATCCAGCTGGCAGCACAGGAGGCTAACAAGGATGGCAGCCTCACAGAGGGGTCTTCTGAGGAGCCACTGCCTGAGCAGGTAATTTCATTCTGTCATTAGCCACCATGCTTTATGGATTAAGAGCATCCAGCAAAGCCCACAGCTCTACGCTCTGACTGGACAATTCTGCACACCCAGAAGTGGGAGAGAGAAAGTGGTGCGCTCCCACCCCTCTGAGCTGCCATCCATACCCCGAGTCAACAGAGTCCTGGCTCCTGGCATCCCTACGTGGATTTAAGCACTTGACAATGGACTACCATCCCCGTCACTAAAACATCATACCCGGTGTGGTCAGGAGGCAGACAACAAGCCAATAAACCAACAGCCCCAAAGTCGGCAGGATCATAATTTGAAAATTATAACATCCTCCCCACTCAGCCTATTTCATAGACTTCAAATTGATCTGTCTAATCTCTTATCTGTAACTATGAAGTTGTATTTCCCTCTTAATAGGCCTACAAATGTTATAGATGAATAGTTCAATAGCAGGCAGAGTGGGAAGCAGCAGGCAAACTGAAAAGGGACATTAGCTCCTCACACCTGCAGCCAGTGCTGACAGACTCCCTCCGCGCCCAGAATCTCAATCGGCTCTGCCTCCATCTGGCCAAATGGCTGGAGACACACAGCCCATCCACCCCAGAGAGGAAAGTATGTGTGTGCATGCACATGCATTGCCATGCAGGGGTGTTCAAACAGGGTGAGGGGTGGGAGGGAGGGGTCTCTCCCCTACCGGGCTCCTTCCCTGGGAAGTTACCTCTTAGCAGTCAGGTCCCTCCTGGCGCTGTTCCCTTTCTGTTCTCAGGAAACTGAGCTGATCTCCCTCTGCCTTAAGTCTCCCATGGCTCCCCACTGACTTGAGGATATAGCCCCAAGCTCTGAATTTAATTGTGTTCAAGAACTCTTGCTATTTTCCTCTTACTCCCCATCACAGATACACCATGACCGGCCCCTCACTCAGACTCCTTCACTGCTATTCCCTGCTTCTGTCCTATCCATCACGGCCTGGGGTCCCATCTCTCCTTCTTTCTTTGCCCAGATGACTCTACCTGACCACTTTACCCCCAAGGCCAATGGGGGCAACAACGTGAGAAGTCTTCCTGTACCACAGGTACCCACACCTCTGTAGTGGGTTGGATGGTAGCTCCCAAAAAGATATGTGAGTCTGAACTTACTGGGGAAAGGGGGTTCTTTAGAGGTCATTAACAGTCTTAAGATAAAATCGTCTTGCTTTAGGAGGCACCCTAGCTCCAATGTCAGGTGTTCTTATGAGAAAAAGGCAGAGGGCAAGATGAAACACAGACATGCAGGAAAGGAGTCCACATGAAGATAGACGCAGAGATTGGAGGGATGGGTCTGTAAACCAGGGAATTCCAAGCAGCGTCCACAATGCCAGAGGCTGGAAGAGGCAGGACAGATCCTCCCAGAGCCTTCAGAGAGCATGCCTTCCTGCCAACACCTGGATTTCAATCTTCTGGCCTCTGGAACTCTGGGAGAATAAATGAGTTTATTCTAAGGCCCCCAGATTGTGGCGATTTGTTCTGGCCATGCCCGGAAGCTCCTGCACCCTCCAGGTTGGGTGAAGACCGAGCACACACACCACACACCCCAGACCCAAGGTTGGCCTCTGAGGTGGCCCCAATTTTGATGGAACCTATCACAGGCCCTTCCTCACTAGGCTGCGAGCTTCCTGGCCAGGTGTCCTTATCATCTCTATGTGTCCCACCCAGCTCTGGGCCTGGGGCATGTGGGAGACACAACACACACCTGTTGTGTGATAGAACAATACCCCGGGATGCTGCAGGCCCCCCCAGGCCCCAGGTGACAAAGTGCCCCGGCCCCCCACAGCACAGCCCTCTCCCTGGGTCAGGAGAGAGGTCGGCTTCCCCTCCAGCAAACCCTCAGCGTGTGGCTCCCAACCCTTGCCTCCAGCAGCAACACAACACGCATTCCTGAGCCCCAAACCTGACACACCCGGGCCCCTGGCAGGATCCCCACTCATCATGACATTCTCCCAAATTCAGGAAGCAGACAGACTCTGTCAGAAGCAACAGGTGGAGAGAAAAAGCAAGGGTGGTAACAACAGAGATGACACGTATCAGTCAGGCAGCCACCATGGGTGGGGGCGAGGTGACATTCTGGCAGTCCAGGGTCTGGGCTTCCCTGTCCTGCTGTCGGTCCCCTGTGTGAGCTGCCCACCAGGACAGCACAGGAGCTTGCTTCTTGGGGCTTCCTGGTGCCTCCCCCATCATGACGGAGGTGCCAGGCTGGAGCCCCAGAGTCCCGGCTGCCAAGGCGTCCTCTCCTCTCCTGGCTGGTTGGAGTTCATCACCTTCTGCTCTGGTCTGCTTCTAGGAGATGGCTTCCACTGATGGTGGGAAGATATGTCCCGCCGACACCAGCACAGAACTTCCGGAGGCAACCCTCCTCTCCAGCCTGCGGCTTATCCCATCACATGTCAGGAGCCAGGGTCTGGAGGCACCACAAGCCCTCAGTGTCACCGTCACCCACCTGCCACATGCCAGACACTGCTGGGCCATGTGCAGCCTGCAGAGGCTTCTCAGAGGCTGGCTGTGCCCTCAGGAGCTTGCAAGCTGGAAAGTGGGTTGGAGAAAGATTGCAGCCCCAAATCCTCTGCAGTTCTCAGACATCGGCTGGGGCTTGCCAGCCTCCGAGAGGACACTCAAGGAAGATTCCCAAGTGGGCTAGGAAGTTGAGTTCACTACTGGAGAATCAGATAAGATGTGAGCAGAACAGCAGATGGAGGACACCTCCAACATCTCAGGAAGAAACCGGAAAAAGCGTGGGGCAAGGAAGCCACAGCACAGTGTCTTGGCTGGAGGACAGATCCCAGGTCTGAGGGCTCCCGGTCACCTGGTTCACCTCCAGTCCTGCCACCTGCTCAATGTCCAGATAGTCTCAGACCACTGCAGCTCAACTTCTCACCTGTACAAACACTGAGGAATACAGCACTGAGTGAAGGGCCTGGTCACTAGCGCCCGCTTCCTGATGTCAGCCCCAGTCATTCCTAGGAGAAGGTATGGGGGCTAGAGGTTAGGTTTGAGATTTGGGACTTTTTCCTGTGAAGGGGGGCAATCACAGTCTTATTAAGTTAGGAGGACGGGAGCAATCCAGCAGAATGATTAATCAGATGGAGAGAGGCTGGGGGTGAGGATGCCACTAAGGGATCCACAGATGAGTGAAGAGGGAAAATGCCACATGCGGGGAAGGAAGAACAGGGCGCACAGAAGAGACACTGTTGGAATCTACAGAACTTGAAAGTAACTGGTTAGCCTGGAGGGTGGGGAATCAGTAGGTGGGTCCATATTCAGGCCCTGAGTGATGAGAGAGTGGAAACACTAGGAGGAAGAAGGAAGTGAGGAGGGGATAAGGAAGTTTAAAAGGGAGGAAGAGGAGGAACAGGAAGTTGGGTTCCATTGTGGTGCTGACTTTGGGCTTGGCAGGACTTCTGCCAGGGAGGCAGGAACTTTCCAGAACTTTCCAGAAGCCACAGGGCAGAATGTCGGGAAAGAGCTGGGATCCCAGACCCAGGTTCCAAAGTCACTCTCACCTAGCAAAGAGACACAGGAATCAGAGTGACCCTTGGGAATGTTATTTTTTTTTATTTCTTTTCAGCATAACAAAATTCATAGTTTTACAACACACCCATTGCTCCATGCAATGCGTGCCCTCCACAATACCCACCACCTGGTTCCCCCAACCTCCCACCTGAATGGTCTTTTTAAAGTACATGGGAGGGGGGCACCTGGGTGGCTCAGTGGGTTAAAGCCTCTGCCTTCGGCTCGGGTCATGATCCCAGGACCCTGGGATCGAGCCCCACACCGGGCTCTCTGCTCAGCAGGGAACTTGCTTCCTCCTCTCTCTCTGCCTGCTTCTCTGCCTACTTGTGATCTCTGTCAAATAAATAAATAAAGTCTTTTTTTAAAAAAAAGTACATGGGAGGACAACAGTGTTAGGAATGTTTTTGTCTAGCCATGGAAAGTCAGGGGGAAAGCTACTTAAAAATTAGGTACTTCTTTTTTCCAAAAGACAAGAACCTGGAGGTGGGAGCTGCTGGTCCTGGCTCAGCAGCTCAGTGAGGTCAGGACTGGTATTTCCATGAAGCTCATAGCCTTTCTTCACAGTCCCAAAGAGACAGCCAGCATTCTAGGCTTCAAGGCATCCAAGGCAAGGGGTACAGGGTATTTCAATTGGCCCCTGCCTGCTCTACCAGGAAGGCACCCCGAGGACATCAATGCATGCTCACCTGTCCACACTCTCACCTGGCCACCACCTGTAGCATTGAGAAAGCCCAAAGAGTGAGATCATCTCATCTCTACCAGGACATATACAAGGGAGCAAGGGGAGCGTGGACCCTGGCCAAGCCATAAAGGGCAACAGGGAAGTAAGCAGGAGGAATGGACACTGAGAATAGCCCTTGGTTTTAGGAACCATTTAAAATGGGTGGAGAGTTTGGGAGCATTCATTTCTTCAGATGGAAGAAAGACTGGTGAAGCGAAGTCCTAGGGTTCTCAGTTCAAGGGGAGAAGACCCCTTCTTCTCCCAGACAGCAGGATGGGTGGTGAAGAAGGCGGGGAAGCAGGAATATTCCAACATATGAACAGGCTTAACACCTGGCAGGGCACCTCATGGCATCTTGAGGAGAAGGAACTTTTGTGTCTGGTGATGAGAGAGAGCATGTAATGGGGCACAGGGAGGGAGCAGTATTCACCCAGGCTAAGGTCCATGGAGAGGTCAGCCTGGGAAAGCAAGGCCACCACCGCAGGAAGGAGCGGATCAGAGGAAAAACAAAGCTAGAGATGTTTTCAGAAAGGGTTGAGTTGGGGATGCTTTCTCTCTGCTCAGGAGATCTGGGCCTGCATTCACTTGGAGAAGACATGAGAAGACTCCGTTTGTCCCGTAGGTCCCTGTGCTGAATGTGACTCATGGGAAGCTATGCAAGGCCAGCCTGCTTTGGGGGCAGTTCTCCACTACTCAGGGTGTCTGGGACCCACTTAGAAACAAGGGGCCTACAGGAGCCCCTTCCTTCATGTTTACTCCATAGAAAAGAACTTCATCCCTTCTCAATGCAGACTTGTGGAACATAACATATTTCTTTGAGGAAATAAAGAGAGGAAGGAAGGTAGAAAAAGGGAAGTAGGGAGGGAGGGACGGAAGGAAAGAGAGAGAAAAACAGAGACAGCTAGCAGTGACCATCCTGAGTTTCTCCAAAGTGGCTCGTAAATGTCCCCTGAACACATCCTGGTCCTTAAGATGGGTGAAGATGGTGAAGATGGCCGGGGGGTGGGGTGCGGGGGGGGCCACATCGGCAGCTACCTTCTCTTGAGCACCCAGTCATACGATACTTACAACAGTTCCACTGGAGAAATCCCATTCTTAGGCCATTTCATGGACAGTAGATTTGAGGAACAAAGAGGTCAAGTCATTTGTCCACAGTTTTCTGGCTGAGAAATGGCACCTCCAAACCTAACCCCAGACACTCGAAACCACTGACCATCATTTTGTTGGCTTAAAGTAAATAACACAGGGGCTGGGGTTTAGGGGAAGATGGGATTAGGTTCAGCTGCAGTGAATATGCAGAAATACTAGTGTACAGGATGTGGGATCTTGGGGAGATCCCGTTCCAGTCAGTCTCCCCACTCCAGAGACAGCCAGTTTCTGACTTCTATCAGCTTCCTACTTTAGTGAGAACTTTTATGGGGAATGGATGACGAAGCTTGTCAAATTCCTTCTTTTGAATCTTTTGAGATTATCGTATGGATTTCCTCTATTCTTTTAATATAAGGCATCATACTGATTGTTGTTGTTGTTATTGTTGTTGTTTTTAATGTTAACCCAACCTTGCAATCCTGGAATAATCCTACTTGGTCTCAATGTCGGAATCTTTTAACATATTCTGGATTCTAGTTTCTAGTATTTTCTTAAGTATGTTTAAGTCAATGTTCACAAAGGGTATTTTGTAATTTTCTTTTGTGGGAACACCTGTGGCAGGTTTGGGGGTCAAGGTATTGTTGATGTAGTAGAAAAGTTACTTTTGTCTCTCCTCTTTCCTAAAAAAAGCTTTGTGTAGGGTTTGTATTATTTCTTTGATAAGATGGTGATAGAATTCACCTCTGAATCCATTTCAGTGTGGAAATTTATTTGAGGAAAAGTTTTTTTAATATGAAATTAATGTATATAATAAATATTGGCAATTTAGATTTGTAAACTGTGTTTTTAGGTGAAGTTCCCCATCCCATGTAAGTTATTAAAATTATTGGCTTAAAGTTGTTCCCAATATCTCCTTGTCCTTTTAATGTCTGTAGGATCTGTAATAATGTCTCTCCCTTTTTAAAGTGTTCATTCTTATATAAACAATTTGTGTCTCCCCCCTTTTTCCCTGAAGCAGGTGATAGAAAGGTTTATCAGTATTATCCTTTTCAAAATACTACATTTTTTATTTTGTTGACTTTCTTTATTGTGTCTGTCTTCTATTTCACCAATTCCCATTCTTATTTTTATCACTTTCCTTCTTCTATTTTCTTTTATTTCTTTTCTTTGTTCTTCTTTGTCTTTTTCTTAATGTAGAATCTTAGCCCCTGATTTTAAACCTTTCTTGTTTTCTAGTGTAAGCATTTTGAAAGGTTTATGTTTTCCTCTAAATCCTACTTTCACCACATCCCACAAGCTGTGATCTGTTTTTGTTATCATTTAGGTAAAAATATTTGCTGATTTCATTTGGGGCTGCTTCTTTGATCCGTGAGTTTACTTAGCAGGACGTCCTTTAGTTTTCTCAGATCTGAGAATTTTCCATTTAATCCTTTTGATATGCATTTCTGATTTCATGCCATTGTAATTACAGAGTGTACTTTGTTTTATTTCAATATTCTGATGTTTACTGAGATGTCTTTTATGAGCCCAGCATCTCTCTAGCTTAGTGAATGTTCCAGGTGAACTTGAAAGGAATGAGATTTTGTAGTTTTTAGGTATGTTCCATCAATGTCAGCTAGGTTCATTTGGTTGGCAGTGTTGTTTAAGTCTTGGGCATATTTGTTAAATTTTTGCCTATTTGTTCTCTCATTAACAGGGAGACTGGTGTTAATATTTCTACCACTGTGGATTTGTTTATTTTTTCCCTCTTAGTTCTGGCAATTTTGCTTCATGCATTTTGAAACTGTTACTAGTTACACATACAGTTAGGATTGTTCTGTGTTCTTGGTAAACCGTTCCCTTTATCATTGTGTTTTGTACCTCTTTATCAAAACTATTTTTTGTCACCTACTTTTTCTGATATGACTCTACCTCTAGTAGCTGTGTTGTGCTTAGTCTTTATGTAATACATCCTTTTTCATCTTTTTACTTTCATCTTGTTTATGTCTAGCATTTTAAGTGTGTTTTTTGTAAAAAGCATACAGGTAAGCCTTGCTTTTTTAATCTAATTTGGTAATCTCTGTCTTAGTAATGTGTTTAGTCCATTTACATTTAATAAAATTTTGTTAAAATTGGCTTTAACTCTACCACCTTGATATATGGTTTTGATTTCTCCCATTTGTTTTTTGTTTCTTTTCCTCTTTCTTACCTTCTTTGAGTGAATTACATATGATTCGGTATTTCAATTTATTCACTGCATCCATTTTTACCTGTTTTGTTATCTTTTAGTTAGAGATTACAGAATTCATTTTTAAGATAACATGCTGTACCTTCAAAACTTTTATACTCTTTAAGAACAGTGTAAGTATCTTACAACAGTGTAATTCCAGCTACCCCACTGCTCCTTGAAATTTTGTTTTCCCATATTTTTACATGTGCTCTAAAACCCAAAATAAATTATAATAATTTATTTTTTTAAGAATTAAAAAAATAAAAAAATAAAAAAAAAAAGAATTAAAAAAAATGGGGCACCTGGGTGGCTCAATGGGTCAAGCCTCTGCCTTCAGCTCAGGTCGTGATCCCAGGGTCCTGGGATCGAGCCCCGCATTGGGCTCTATGCTCAGTAGGGAGCTTGTTTTTCCCTCTCTCTCTTTGCCTGCCACTCCGCCTGCTTGTGATCTCTCTCTCTCTCTGTCAAGGTAATAAATAAAATCTTTTAAAATTTAAAAAAATTTTTAAAACTATATAAGCAAATGTACTAAAAAAGGAAGGCATCTAGCACTTGCCCAAATATTTAGCTTTTCTGGACTTCTTCCTCCCTTCCTGTGGTTCTGCAGTTCTATCTGGTATCTTTTTTCCTTGGCTTGAGAACTTTTTAAAAAATCAGTTCTTGTAACTTATTAGCCAATTCATCTGCTGGCAATACATCATCTCAGCTCTGTCTCCTGGAGGCATCTTGAATTGGCTTTTGTATTTGAAAATTTCTACTCTGTATATATAATTCCAGTTGATAGGTTCTGTTTATTTTTCCTCCACTTTAAAGGCCATCAATTGCATTGTCTTCTGGACTCAATTGTTTCTGGTGAGAAATCAGCCACAATTTGTATGTTTCTCTTATATGAAATGTTCTCTCTTTTTTTTTTTGTAATTTTCTCTTCATCTTTGGCTTTCATTAGTTTGAATTTAATGTATGTGTTTTTTCATTGTATTTTTCTGTTTAGATTTCACTGAATTTCCTGAATCATCAAGGTTTGAAAGTTCTCAACCATTATCTCTTCAATTATTTCTTCTGCCCATTTCCTCTCTCCATGTCCTCCTGGGCACTGAACCTGTATATTTGAGATCATTTCATACTCCCCACAGATTTTGAATAGCCTGCTTTTCCTCTTTTATTTCTCTTTGAGTTTTCATTTGGGTATTTTCTATTGATCTGTCTTCAAGTGTACTGATATATTTCCTTGTTGAGTCCAGTCTTCACTTAGTCCCATCTAATGAATCCTTCATTTCTGATATACTTTAAATTTATAACATTTCTATTTGAGTTTTTATAGATTCCATGTTGCTGAAGAAAAATTCCCCTCTCTTCACTGTTTATTTTAATAAACTTTTTATTTTGAAATGAATCAGATTTAGAGAGGAGTTGCAAAGAGCGCATGTAGGGTTTCTCTATACTGATCCCATTTGCCCCAGTGCATTCCAGCTACCTGTGGCCCATGGAACAAATCTCAGCCACATCCATTTATTTCTGTTTAATCTACAGCTTTTATTTTTTTCCTCTTTTTTCTATTTTTTAAAATATTTCATTTATTTGTTTGACAGAGAGAGATCACAAGTAGGCAGAGAGGCAGGCAGAGAGAGAGGAGGAAGCAGACTCCCCACCGAGCAGACAGCCTGACGTAGGGCTCAATCCCAGGACCCTGGGATCATGACCCAAGCTGAAGGCAAAGGCTTTAGCCCACTGAGCCACCCAGGCGCCCCTCTACAGTTGCTTTTACACTATCGTGACAGCATCAAGTAGTTATGATAAAGACCATGTGGCTGGAAAAGCTTAAAATATTTGTTATCTAACATTTTATGAAAAAAATGGCAACCCCTGCTCTAAGGTTAAAATATTACATAACCACTTGTTTCAACCATTTATCAAAAGTAATAAATTACCATTGGTAGAACAGTATTAACTATACCACAGACTATTAAAATATAGGCTTTACTTAGATTTCACTAGTTTTTCTACTTACATCCTTGTTCTGATCTAAAATCCAATCTAGCATAATGCATTAGATTTAAATATTGTGTCCCCTTAGTCTCCTCCAATCTATGAAAATTTCATGGTCTTTCCTTTGTATTTCATGATCTTGATACTTTTGAAGATCATTGGCCAGGAATTTTGTATAATATCACTAAGTTTGGATTTTTAATGACTTTTTTCATGATTAGACTGGGGTTGTGGATTTTTTAGAATACTACAGAGATGAACCGCTCTTCTCATCACGATATACCAAGAGGCACATGATGGAAACACTGCCTATTATGAGGAATAATAGTCTTGATCACTTGGTTAAGCTGGTATCAGCCAATTTCACCAATGTAAATTTATCACTTTTCCCTTCATACTCAACTCTTTGGAAGTAAGTCAATAAATCAAGCATGTTCAAGAGGAATAGACTAAAACTCCTGGAGAAAGAAGTGAAAATAGAATCTATGGACATTTATAAAAACCACCATGCAATCAACAAATATTTTGGAGGAGATTCTTTGAGGCTATCCAAATAACCTGTTTCTCCCTACAGTTTTATCCACTAAAATGTTAATTTTAGCATGCTTCAGTGGACAAAGCTTGCAGTTATAATGGGAGTGGTGTTCCAGTGATGATTTTCAATTTCCCTTAATCTACAGTTATTAATAGGATATTTCACTATTTTTTTTAATTTAACTCACTTGTCAAATGTTTACACTGGATCCTTTATTATTCTTTATCATCATAATTTAAGTCTTTAATAGTCCCAATACCTGTTTCTTCTGTAAGTTTGCTTCTCTTGACTATATCTTCTCTTTATCATGGTCACATTTTACTGCTTTCTTATGTATCCTGAAATTTATTGTATGTCAAGCATTTGATACAAGAAATATGTATATATCAACAGGTCCAAGCAATAGTTAACATCAGTAATGGTGTCAGGTCACTGGATAGGGTCAATTTGACCTGTAGTTCAAGTAGTAACAGGCTTTGTTGTAGCTTTAATTTTTAGTTTAGTTTACTACTGGCTCAAAAAACTATTTTAAAAGTAGGATGATGTCTCTCCTTCCTAAAGGACTTGGGTTCTGGGCACAGAAAAGACTGCTGGGATCTCTGTAATTTAAATCAAGAACCAGGTTTCCCAAATGTGGGAAATCTCTCTGATTTCCTGCCTGGTACCAGTTTTTTGGGTTCTGAAGAGTTCTCTTTGCTCTCCTGTCCTACTCCAGGTTTTGAGCAACTTAGGAGATCTCTCTCTGTCTTGAATGTCTCATATGAGTTTCCCTCTGCAAAACTTCCCATGACCTACACCTGGGCAGCTGAAAGGTGTCCATAGTGCTTCAGATGGACTATTCTCAGGTCTCCTGCCTTGTCCCAACACCACCTTCAGAGGAAACTCCCTTGAATTTGGGGAGAGTCCTCACACACCTCAGATATGGGGTGCATCTTAGTAAAGAACTCAATGAAGACCATGGATTCTCTTAGTGACTGGGGCACTCAAAATTCTAACCTGTCTTGCCAGCCTACACATAGCTACTGAAAGTGTGCTCAAGTTTTAATTGGTTTTGCCTTAGCCCCTGTCCAGTTTAGATTCCTCCTCCTCTTGCTACCTATCAGGAAAGAAGGCAACCATGAGTCCCTTCTCTCCTATAAGGAGCTCATCACTTTCTGATGTTTTGTCCACTTATTTTCTTTGCATCCTCAACCACATGATGAGTTCAGAAAAACTATGGTTTTATAGTGTATGCAACTTGTTTTGGTTGCTGGTGTGAAAGCAAGGGCTTCCTTGCACACTCTACATTATAACCAGGAGTGGAACTCATGTCTGTATATAACTTAAAGAGTGAGTCTTATATATTTAAAAATGTCTTTTAAGCCTTGCCGGTCTTGGAAACTCTTTATCTCTCCATCCATTTTGAATGTCAGTCTTGCTGGATAAAGCATTCTTGGATGCATGTTTTTCTCATTTAGTGCCCTGAATGTATCTTGCCAGCCAGCCCTTTCTGGCTTGCCAGGTTGCTGTGGACAGGTCTGATGTGATTCTGATGGGCTTTCCTCTGTACATAAGGAGCTTCTTTGTCCTAGCTGCCTTCAAGAGAGTTTCTCTAGAATTATAATTCCTCATTCTTACTATCAGGTGTCTCGAGGTTTCGAGAATCTAAAATCTTGGGGGGAGGACCGTTCTGCCTCTAGTACATGAACGCTGGTTCCATTTGCGAGATTCAGAAAATTTTCATGAAGAACATGTTCCACTATATCTTCTAGACTTCTTTCTTTCTCCTCTCCTTTAGGGATTCCAATAATTCCAATAATTCTGACATTGGAATGTTTCATGGCATCATTTATTTCCCTGGTTCTGTTTTCGTGGCTTCTAAGCTGTTTGTTCCAGGCTTCCTCTTGATCCTTCCTCTCTGTTTGTCCTCCAGATCACTAATTCTATCTTCTGTCTCAGTTATCCTAGCTTTTAGAGAATTTAGATTAGATTGGAACTCATTGAGAGCCTTGTGAACATCATCCCTGTTGGCTTTTAGTTCTGCCCTAATCAATTCCATTTGGTCATCCATGGCTTTCTCCAACCTAGCTATTGCCTGGATAATTGTTAGCCTGAATTCCCTTTCTGACATAATGTCTATGTCAGTAGCCATTAGCTCTGTTGCAGAGGGCCCATTCTCTGAATTTTTCTTCTGCTGGGCATTCATCCTCCTAGTCATTTTGGTGAGAGATGGCTGAACGGATGTAGCTGGATGTATAGATCTTGGTGCAGTCAAGGTGCACCCTGGAACGCTTCTGAACAATCAAGAGTCCCCACCCAAATGAAAGAAAAAAAGAAAGAGAGAAAGAAGAAAAAAGAGAGAGAGAGAGAGAGAGAGACAGGAAAAAGAAAGAAGGATAAAAGAGAAGGCTCAGCCCAAATGGGCCCCAAGGTAAGGTTTGTGAAGTATACAAACAAAAACAGACAAACAAAAAGACTGATAAAAGTATATGACAAGAGAAGAAAAAAAATATACATATATATGTAGAAGCAAAACAAACAAACAAAGAACCTCGTCAAAAAGAACCCCAAGTATAAGAATTATATACTACCAGGACAAACACAAATACACAGAAATACTGGCAGAAGAAAAAGATGGGAGAGTGGTTATAAATCCTCAGTGTGGGCGAGGAAGGTTATTTTGATTCTTCCTGCATGTATCTTGATATCTTTTTTAAAGGACACAACTTTCCTAAGATAATGGGGGATTAAAAATTTGTTTACCTATAGGGGTAGTATTGATTGGGGAAAGGGGATTACCTTGAAGTTTAACTCTATATGAATATTAACAAATAAAAATAAAGAAAAGAATGATCTATACTAAACTAAAGTAAATTTTTTAAAAAAAATTTAAAAAAATAGAAAAGCAAGAGAAAAACATGGGTATATGTATCAAAAAGTTCAGGGTAAAAGGTTATAAACCTAACCAAAGAGGTAAAGGATCTGTACTCGAGGAACTACAGAACACTCATGAAAGAAATTGAAGAAGACACAAAAAGATGGAAAACCATTCCATGCTCTTGGACCAGAAGAATAAACATTGTTAAAATGTCT